>JBAMDO010000200.1:0-100265 GCA_037074765.1 Mansonella perstans
AATTATAAGCAAATCTTTCAGGATTACTTTAAACCTGAATACAATTTAGTGCCAAAATTAGAGCATTAAAAAACGTGCTCCTGAAAATTTTTCGTGCAAAAATTGTTTTTTTTTATTTTTACTCAAATTTTTGAAAATCACTGAGCATTCCTTTGTTCTATCGTAACATTGTAACATAACAACAAGAATAAGATTTAACGCTTGATAATTTATAAAACATTTCTTTCAAGTTGATCATTTATAACACTTTCTTCATCAATCTTCTCATCTACTCTTCATCATTATTATCATTAGAAAACACTACTCTCTAACCTATTTTCTCAATCTTTTCATTCATAATTACTCCTCTCTATAGTCACTACTATTACCATACCAGCTATTCTATAATTTCAACCAATAATTTTGATTGATTTTTTTTTCAATTTTTATTTTATTTCTACTTTACTTTCTCATCATTATCTATTCTTAAAAAGATGTTATCACAAAAATCCCTTGTAATCTTATCTTGAACTGTTAAGGATATAATTTATCACTTGAACGTATGTATCCATTCATTTATGTTGTAATGACAATTGCGCTGTAACAAATGAAAAAATAAGGCGCACGTTTAAAATGATAGAATTTTTACACATTTTTTAATGCAATAACTAGTCGCGTATCGGATTTCGATTGGTTGTTTGGTTGTATTAGTTGTTCATATTACGTGATCATTTTGTTACGTACGCAAACATCTCTAAATATTGATTATTATTTGATGTAAGATATTTAATTTGATGGATTTTTTTATTGGAAGTACTTTGTAACAATAGTTTACTTTTTTTTTCAGATAAATTTTGATGGTAAATCAACGTGGATAAGTGAGGAATGGAGTCGAATTCGGCAAATAATGATGCGCTTAAAATGATGGATACACTTGTGGCCGGATATCTTGGCAGACAAAAAGTATTCTTATAAATTCCATATTAATGGCCTAAATAACATGAAAATATTAATTGGACAATTTCTGAAAATATTTTTGAAAATATTAATTGGACTGAAAACATTTTTGAAAATATTAATATGATAGTTTCTGCATTTTTCAGTTCTTTTCGTTTCCACTACCATACCTTTACTTACTTTCTTAAGTAACAGAATGTTTTCAGGAAGTAACGGAAAAAAAAAAATTAGAATTCATACTTTGCTTTAACAATTTTTTTCATCCATCAAATATCTTCCATCTTCACTGCAATATTCCCTATTTTCTCCAGTCAGAATTGTTATACTAATTTATTTCTTGATCAATCCAAATGTTAAATGCAAATAACCTGAGTGTTTTTTAAAAATTTAAAAATTCAATAAAATGAATATATATCTTAGGAAGGATACATTTTCTACTAGTAGTATTATGATTTTAGTATTGGGAATCGTTGAAATGTTTAATGAATGAATCGTCGATTCTACGTGCTACACAATGTGGCGGAATGTCAATTGTTTTAGGTGATACTGTACATGGGAAACATTTGGAAGAAATTATCATTGTATGTTGCTTTATTGATTTATTTAATTATGCAAGAGTAGATGTAGAAGAAGTTTCAAATTATTAATTCTCTCCCATTTCCTCTTCATCTCTATTTTAAATTATTTTAGTACCTTCAATAATTATATTACGATTTAGAATTGGACAGATTTTTGATAGATTTACGATGCTCAAATTTTATTTTTTTGCAGTGTAACAATCGTTATTGGAAAATTTCTTACTGTTCTTTTTCTTTTTTCTAACAGCAATAAAATTATTTGATTTGTATTGCTTTTTTTCAGTTGTTCAATGAATATGGTAATTTTGGTCTAAATCCAGGATTGCTTGACTTTGGAGTAAGGCTACGTTCACTTGCAAATGAATTTACGCTATTAACAAATGCCGGTGCGCATTGGTCTGATGCACAGAAATTGCTTTATGGCAAACACTCAGCACCATCGTTGGTTCTTTAATTAATTTATAAAAATTTTTCACATCATCATAATTCTTAGGATGATTCAATAATTTGCCATAGATATTTTGTGTTTGATTTCTTCCATTCGAGATTAATGCAATGTATTAGTTAATTTATTTATTTTTATTTCAGGCGAAATTGTTCGCAGCAAAGTTTAGCAGTAATGAGCGGTGACTTGAATATTTTTGAAATAAATCAGAATATGTTACCTGCCGCTAATGCTGATTCAACGACCAGTATTTCGAGTCATCACAGCAATGGATCCGCTTCTACGAGAAGGTATGAGAAGTTTCGTGTGTGATTCGCATTAACGTTAATTTAATGTAGCTGAAGCTTATGATGACACAGTTAATCAAAGAAATGAGAAAATATGTAGCATTATTTTCCAATTTTAAAGATGGCGTACTTCACTTATGGTAACATAAGTAAAGTACGATATCATCAATTTATGTCAGTTATCCATTGAGTGCTAAAATTATCAGCGATGGCACTTATTGTTTTAATATTTGCAGGAAATGCACCCAACCAGTGAGTATAAACACCAGAAGACGGGAATTCATGAGAGAAGTAGTTGAGCCAGTTGTGCATACAGCCCAGCAAATTATTGATAATGGAAATGGGAGTATCACCGATCTCAATTCATCGCTTTCCGCGGTTCGCTGCAGTATCATTGTTTCAGTTATAAAATTTGATTGAAATTTTCAGAGAAGTTCCCAAATTATTGTGCAAATTTATTTTATGCTCGTTTCAATGGAACTGATTGTGCAGCCTAATATTTTCATATCAGTTATCAGTGATTACAATTGATGAAAATGCTGTTGGTACGTTGGATCGATGTATGGCACACGAAAATTTCGCAGAACTTATCGAAAGTATCGAAAAAGATTTCCCGGATGGATTTTTCGATTCTTTTCCGAATTCGGATAATACGGAGAGTTTGCATGAAGCAGTTTTTGATGGTGTATCATCGCAGTCCAACGAAGCTCAACAGGTTGCAATCTACAGTTGTAAGGCAATCTTCATGATTTATTAGTTTATTCGTTTTAACCATTAAGAAAGTACTTTTTTTCGATTATATTTGGTTTCTGAAATACTGTGCTTGAATGGTATTAACATTTTAGTAGCATCGTATGGAACGTAGCTCAAATTGAATAATACTGTTGATCACTGGTCAAATCTTCATTTGATATTTCATGACCTTTGTTTGAAAACAATAAATGCAATGAAGCCTTTGGCTTCGTTAGCATTATGTTCATTGTCTCGTTCAATAAATTTTTCGAAACATTCTTTTCCTTCAGGAACATGAACAGAGAGATGGAGATAATCAAAATCTATATAATATTCCACATTCAATGACAATCGAAGAGTCAAAACCATTGTGCTCATCCACACCGACCAAGTTGAAAACTCAAGAAAGATTTTCCACAGTCTCAGATTGCTCCGTAAGTTATTTGAGAAGTATTCACATTTTATTGCTATTTTCCTTTTCTTTTTTTGATTTAAAATGTCACAATCAATTGCTTTAGAGTTCGAGAACATCACCAACTTTGAAAACTCGTCGTACGCAATCGAAAGCTACGCGAAGGAAATCGGTGAAAATGTTTTACATGTTTTCTAAAGCAAAAATGATTTTTGAAAAACACTCTATTTTTCAACATATAAGTTTCGAACTCAGCATACTTTCTGAAACAGAAGATCGAAGTTCAACATTATCATACCCTGGGAACTTTCTACTTTGTTTTTATGCAAATGTTTCAAATGATTGATTACGTCTTTCTAAGCAACGTTCACATTGTATGCAACAATAGTTCTTTTTATACGAACTTGTAGGTAGTTGCCGAAAGCGCGATATTCAGAGATCGGGTGGAAGTAGAATGTCCTCATCTGCCAGTTGAGGGAACCAAAAAAGAAGATAATGATGCTAAACGAGACTTATTTTTTTCGTCAAGAGATTTCACGAAATCCTATGATGATTCTTTTGGCAAAGCGAAAACGGCCAAATTGGAAATATCTGCCGGTTGGAGGAAACTTGCTGAATTGTGTGGTGAATCAAAGAAAAAAACTGTAGAAAACGAGGAACGGAAAAAAGCTCAGAAAAATGAAAATTTAGAAACATATCAACCAACAGACCAAAAACCAAAAGATAAAGGAGCTAAGTTTTCGCTACCTTCTGCGGATTTAGAAACGAGAAAGAAGGTACGAAATGAACTTTGTAATTCTTTATCTGCTTGTAGTAATGCTGATGTTACCGCTTATCAGACAGAAAAATATATGGAAGATAAAGAAGGTACGCAGAATACAAAACTCAATTCAAAATCACTCAGTGAAGGAGAAATCGAGCTACTATTTGAGAATTCAGATGGCCAGGATTATGGAATATTGCGTACGCAAAAGGATGATGGAAACTCGAAAAGTTCGAGTTCTACTCGTGCTGCACCAACAAGAGAAAATAGGAAGGGATCAGAGGATAGAGATGCAATTTCAGGTGATGAAGGTTTAACTGCTGCTTACTGTAAACGTCAGGCTTCAATTAAGTCTGTTGCAGACAAGAAAAAACGAAAACAGCACAAACAAAGGTCGATAGGCAGTGACTTTTCTGGTGATTTCAAAGTTGCTATTCCTAAGAAAAAAACTGAAATGCATGTCAATTTACCTGTACGAGACACTGAGCGACAAGGTTACGGTTCTGTTGCTAGTCCTTTACATAAAGTTTCGGAGCAGTATAAAAAGCAAGAAAAATTTAACAAGCTCGAGGAGGATCGGGACGAAGCACGAATAAATGCAGAAAGGAGAAAAAGGGAGAAGGAGTTCTTAATGAAAAAGGAAAGAGAAGAAATCGAAAGGCAAAAGCGTGAAGTAGAAGAAAAGGAGATCAAAAGAGCAGCTGAAAGGGAGCGAAAAAGGAAGGAGGAGGAAGAACGTGAGGCACGTGAGAAAGAACAGCGAGAAAAACGACGTAAGGAACGTGAAGACCGTGAGAGATTAAAGAAGATAAAGGAAGCGGAAGATAAACTCAGTAGCAGTTGCGAATTAAAAAAACAGCGAGAACGGTCTAAGGATGGAAAATCAAAAAACGAACAAAAAGCCGCTCTGCAATTCGATTCAAGAAATGATGAAGCAAATGAAGCGAGCATTTTGGATAAGCTGTTTGGGGATAGTGATAGTTTGAAGCCATTAACGAAAGTCTCAGATAAAGAAGAGGCAAAAAGAAAGTCTAAAGAAAGTCGTAAGAGGTACTACTCATATTATTATTATTATTATTACTACTCATATTTAGTATTATTACTACTTATATTATTATTATTATTATTACTCATATTATTATCACTACTCATATTAAAAATGTACTACTCATATATTTTTATCCTCATATTTTTCAATTTTTAATAAAACTGACGATTTTCAGTTAGAATTTGGTAAATATTTAACAAATATTGAATTTTCATTTTCACCCAGTGTTGTAGGCCTTCATTCACTCAGAAGACTGCAGGGAAAATGAAGTTCGCAAAAGAAGACTGCCATACAACAAAGGAAAAATCAGAGCGTGGTACTGATATTAAAACAACAAAATGCACAAAGGTACTTTTTCTCTATATTACTTCAGCGTTGCGTCAATTTTTACTGTTGATTGACTGATTGAATGTAATATTGCTTTGAACCGAGAGACCCTATCTTTATTGATCAAAATACTTTTATCTGACTCATCAAATAAACTAAAAAATTCTATAAATAGAACTATTGAAAGCAAAAACATGGACTTACGAGAGGAATGTTGTGCTATATTTTTGAAATCTCGTTCTGTTCTGATCCATTCATTCTTTCCTTTATCATAATTTATTCATTTTCTTACAGGAAAGTGTTTCAAGTCGACCAGATGTATTGGAGGATTTTTTTAACCCTGTTACAAAACCAGGTAACTCATTCGTTTACATCCTCAACTGTTTCGCTTAAAATTTATTTTAAGCTACTAGCATTATGCTTTATTTATAACTACTTTTAATCGTGGATATGTTTTTTTGTGTTACAAATATTTTTTTTTTCATTACAAATATTTTTTTTCGGATATGTTTCTTGTTTTTTTTGTGTTAAAATTTTGTTACAAGCATGCACGTTGAGCTATAGTTTACCTTTTATGAAATTCTGAACTTTTTCGCTATATTCTTCTAGAAAGCGATATTAGAGCAAAAGGCCTCATTTTCAGGCACGTCGCGGAAGGACGAAACAAGTGTTATAGAGAGTAAGTCATGCAAAATTGCAGTGTCAGGGGTCAATAAAGGAAGGGAAAATTTGCTGGTTGGTGGTGGACATTCAGCCAGAGGTAAGATCACTTGCTTGTGGTTTTTTTTTTTTTTTTTTTGCTGCTTACATTGCTTCCATGCGTGAGTTTTATCTTGATTGCCAAAGTTGTTGGAATATTAGCTTTTTTCTATTAAACTGAATGATATTTTAATGAACAGCAGCGAGCAACATACATTAAACGATTCGCTGGTTTCAACAATCCCAGCTGCAGAGCAAAAACGGGAATTTCTTTTATATAGCAATTTATCGAATCCATTTTTTTAGTAGGTATGGTATTAGAGAAAGCAACACGTATACGGACAAAGTATGAACATGAGGAAAAATTAAAGCAGGAATATCGGAAAGTGGAAAGTACCCGGCGTACCACTGCTTCGTCTTCGGTAAGCTTTTCTACTGTATGCTATGCAGTATAAAATAACAAATCCATGGTCTATGCATATAATATATATACAGAATATCTAATACATATATAATCCCATACTTATTACCTGCATGTAATGATTACCATCATATTCCGAAGACATTTCTCTTATCATTAGAGCTAAAAGAAAACTGCCGTTATATTAGTCTCCGATTTAAATAAATTTTTGCCAAAGATTTGACTGAATTTTTGCTCTTAATAATGGAAGTTTTATCCATTATAAAACATTGGACAAAGTTCAAAGAAAAATCTTTCTGAACGTTGTCATGAAAAAATGGAGTTTTTATCTGTCGAATCTTGTATAATAGTTTCTTCATTTATCTTCCCGTCTATCTTTCTCATTTCTGGACCTGCTCACACAGGGTTTTTTTTCAGGAGCACAGCACTCGTAAAAGGATTCTGGATTTGCCGATTCCAAAAACGCCGGATCTATTGTCACAATTATTAAAATCTGATTCGTCAGCCCATAATGATTCATTACGGCGGTCCGTTTCAGAAAAAAATATCAATAATTGTTCGGAAGTAAATGCATTGGCAACGACATCATCGAAAATTCCAACATCTTCAAAATCTACAACAGCTGTTTGCTGTTCATCCTCCGGTTCCAGTGGATCGAAATCGCTTCATCACAATGAATCATCCGGCACAAGTCTTGCAAGCATCCAAGTTAAAAAGCCCCGTCTAGATATGGCTGCTATCGATGCCGTGCTGCAGAGTTTGCATGGTTTGGATAGTGATTCTTCTTTCTCCTCTTCATCATTTTCTGCAGCTTCCTGAATTTATTCATTTAACTTTTTATCTATCTTTTTTCCTGATTTCTGCTCAGTCATCGAAAAAAATTTGTGTTAAAAATGGAAAATCATTTTTTTTAAACTCAGACCTTTGCTTCCTACAGAATTTGGAAAAATGGACATGACAACACTGACTTGATATCATGGTTTATCCTGTAAGTTTAATTATCAAAATGCACTGCAGTTTCTATAGTTATATTAAAATAAAATTCATTCATTTTGAATGAATACATAGGACTGATTGCTTTATAATTTATTTTGTTTAGTTATTTACCAAAGGATTGATGTTTAGCTTGTATTTCATGTCTACCGAAGGACCGATGTGCAGCTTGTATTTCAGGTCTATCTCTCATCTGAGGAAATTTGCCAAATTACATCATTTAGAGCCGTAGAAAATAGTTATTTTCGAGTATTTTTTTTAAACAAGCAAAAAAAAATATAAGCTAAACGTAAACCTTTGGATTTTCAGTACTGACTTTGTCAGATATTTCAATAAAAATATTTCTGCAAGTCATTGGCATGTATATTGTTTTTTAAATATATGTAACACAGATTATTATTTCGATTATTTATTGTCTTTTTTCCCATGGTTTATTCAGGGTTAATAATTTCGTTTCAGATATTTCCTGTAGATTGTTTGGTGTTAATAGTGGTTTCCCTTGTTTCAAAGAATTGTGATATTCTATCGGAAAATGGGTATCCTTCCTTGTTTCTGCTGTCATTTACTATCATTTAATAACTTATTAATAATGTTCAAATATGTTTCATTAAAATAAAGATACATATGGTTTTTATTTTTGTTTTTTTTGCGAGAAATTTTTGAAAAATATTCAATTAAATATATTCTTCTGAGAAACGGGAAACTTATACAGTGTAATTCAAAAGGAATTTTTGAATAATAAGATTTGAAGTTTGATATTAGCAAAAAAGTAATGGATGATTGTGAGATAGGTGAAGTTGATTGCTCATTAATTCTGTTTATCTTTTATCGTGTCATCATTGTCGTGAAAGAACTGTCAAGATTATAACTGATAGTATCATTGAAATCAGCATCCTGTCTATGACTTTCATGTACGCTTTCAATTGCGGTTGATGGAAATTGCTTCGATGATTTTGGAGCTATTCATTGCATAATATGATTACAAAGTATGTTTATTATTGCTTAAAAAAATTGTTATTTATAAGATATCTCGGTAAAACGACATGTGGTTTTTTCGATACTTATAGCATTGTGGAAACTAAAAGAAATTAGCATATGTCATAGAGGATTCAAGCAGATTAGAAAAAACAGGATATTGGTGAGCAGAAATTGATCAGCAGAGTTTTTCTTTTGCTGCAGATGGAATCCATTTCTGTACTACTGTTAGTAGTTTTTTCGTTTACAGCATTCGACTCTTTCATCAAGCACCGAATGATTAGATGAATTTCTGATTGATGTATCATAATTTAATAATTTTCGAGTTCTGTTTTTCAGGAACTTTGCGAAGATTTTTGCTTCATTGCATTTCGAACGTTATCTTTGCACGAAGATACCGGAACAAATGAATGATGAATTCAACATTATTTCAAAATCATATGGTATACAGAATATAGAACCTGGAGCGCATCGCATTTTGCTTATTCATCCACGATTACGAAGGGGACGTTTCTTTGATTTAAATCCAACGAAAGCTAAGCTACAATTGGAAGAAGCAGTTGCATTAGTGAACACTTTACCAAATTTCAAAGTCATAGAGTAAGTCCCAATTGTAGCATTTTTTTTTTTTTTTTTGTTACAGTAATAAACCTTAAGCATTCCTCCTAGAAATATTTAACCATGTTTAATAGTTTATATAAATTATATTCTTTTTTTTCCTATTTTTTGAACTGACTTCTGTTATTATCAAGCATTATTAAAAAAAGAGTCATATGGTATACAAAATATGACACCCGGAGTACATAATGTTTTGCTCATTTATCCGCGATTACGGCGAGGACATTTAAATTTTCATTTAGTACGATCATCAAGGTAGTGCAGATTTTTAACTTCGATGAGAATTTTTACTTTATGAAAAATATTTACCTTTGTATCCCGACATTACTTTTAAAATAAGTTAAAACCCTCGCATTACAAACCTTATTATTACAATAGTATCTATCGGAGTTGGGTTTTAATAGAAAGAATTTGTTAACTAAATGAATTTTATGGTCGGATTTAAATCTTGGATTTGTATCTTTGCAGGACAACTGCGGTAAGCACGGATCGCTCTACTGAAAAGCAGCGTCTTTGGGGTAGTGGACGTATTAAGCGGATAATTGCTCTCAAAGAAAAAATCGCTGCCACAGCACTGATGATTGATGTTGATATTTTATCGCCAAAGCAACAGGTTTTTTTTTTTGCATTATCTCGGGTCGGTGAGTAAAACATCAATTATCCTTCTTATATATGTGAACATGCAACTTTATGCAGAATGCAGTCATTTTGTCTGTGGTTTAGCCTTGCAACAAATGGTCCAGGCTTTTTTTTCTTCGAATTTGAAATAAAAAATTAATGTTTAATATTTCAAGGAATTCAAATGAAATTAAATGAAGTGTAACCACTATGTTTAGGCAGAATTAACGTCAATTTTCCGTGCTCCGATATATGATCGTTACAATATAGTGTTACTTATTTTCAAGATGTTTGCTAAAACAAAGGAAGCTAAGTTGCAAATTCAGCTTGCTGAAATCCCGTACATAAGGTTATTTTCTAAACCAAGTTTTGTCTTTTGTTGATGTTTTAGGCTGCAGTTATAATGCTTGTGATTGTGTCATTTCTAATATTTTTCTGAAATTTAGAAAAATATTTTTCTTTTCTTCTTCTACAGGCAGCGATTATTATCTATGTATGAATTAAATGTGAATCCATCTACTTTCCATGTCGATGCGTCCGAGAAATCGAAGTTTGCTTTCTGGATTTGATCTCATGAATTTAAAAAAAAAAGTATTTTAACAATTTTTATTCTTCCGAATCGATTTTTTTTTCATTGAAATCATCATAATCACAGTGATTTCCTTAATTACAGTTGAATACTGCTTTGAGTAAAGTAATCAATCCTAGTCGTGTTTAAATAAAGTCTGAAAACGTTATCAGTATTTAGGACGTGTAATTCTCAGTAGATGATTTTCAGAAGCAAAAGACTAGAAGCTTTACGATTTCGTGAACAGCATTTGCGAAAATGCTTGAAAAATGCAGTAGAAGAGAAAGTCAGTTTGCGAATTGGTGAAGCTCAGAAAAATATACGGACAGTGGTTGCAGTAGTTGGATACACAAATGCTGGTAAAAGTTCGTTGATTAAAAGGTTACTTGTTATATATTATTCCTAGTGAAAAACAGTGCTGTGAAATATCAATTTGAAATAAAAACTGAGTAGAAAATTGTTTCCGAAAAATAGCTTTTTTAAAATTTATGGAAGCTTCGGTTGAAACTGCAGCAATTTTCTGTTTTACTTCTCTGTTTTGTATTCGGTATTCCTGATTGTACTTTATTTTGATTCCTTACAGGTTAACAGGGCGAAATTTATATGTTGAGGATCGTTTGTTCGCTACATTAGATACATCACTTCATGTTTTTCGGTTACCATCCGGTTTACCTATAGTTTTTGCCGATACAATTGGTTTCATATCGAATTTGCCTACACAGCTATTAGCATCCTTTCAAGCTACATTAAATCACGTTGCGAATGCAGTTAGCTTTTAATGAATTCGTTCAAGTCCGCCCAAAAGACTAAAAGTTTCAAATCCATTTTTTTCCACAACGTAAGTAATTTACACTAAATGGTAATTGGTGTGAGCTTTTTAACACCAAGATTAGTTTGATATGTTAAAAAAACAATTTCAGGATTTACTGTTACATATAGAGGATATTTCGAATCCAGATTATCTCACACAACGTGATGTTGTAATAAAAACATTGTCAGAACTGAAAATTAAGAAAGAATTACTAGACTCAATGATACGGGTTGGAAATAAAATTGACAAATTGGATCGTTTACCTCCTGATGAATCTAATTCATATTTTGTCTCTTGTACTGATGGTCGTGGGCTCGTCGAGTTAATCGCCGCTGTTGATAAAGTATTCTTTTTTAGCGCATAGCTTTTACTTCTTGTGTTCAACACCAATCTCAGATCCTTATATAGCATCTATAGATTTCTCTGTGTTTGCTTAGATGCCTGAGGTTTGGCTTTCTTTAGCAAGGTTTATTTTAATTCATTCATTTATAATTACGATGACGAAATCACAGAAATTTGATATAAAATTAGCTAAACTTTTTCTTCCAAGTTTAGATTTGTTATTCAAAACTTTGCAGAAAGTGCTGGCAATAAGTGGTGTAACAATTCGCCGATTGAAATTACGTCCACATTCAGAAGCATTTTCGTACTTGTGCAGACATTCCTTTCTTGTAGGTCATCCAGTTCCATCGGAAAACAACGATTATTTGTTGTGTAACGTTATTATGGACGATAATGAATTTAGCAAATTCCGAGCCAATTTTTCGTTCTCAAGAAATTAATATTACAAATTTGTGGAAGATTTAGGATTATTCATTTACAATTTAAAATTAGAATTTTCTTCAACTTGCTTAAAAAATTCTACAGAACTAAGAGAACGAAAGAAAAGCACTTTAGTATTTATTTCCAGTGAATTCTCTCAGTGAAATTGTTCTGTATTACCTTTGAGATTACCATTTCATCCCGTAGAATATTTTTCGTTTGAACTGACTTATTAATTGCTCATATGTGTATACACAAATCAATGTTATATTCAGCACTAGGAGTTTTTGAAGAAATGTTAAACTTTACATTGTTCAGTTATTTGTTTGTTATGTTTGCTGACAATATTCAATTTCCATAAAATATGTTTCACATTTCCTTTGCTTTTGATAGCACTAGTTACAGTTCTAATTTGATACTTAATTGCCCAGTTATTTAGTATCCCTAAAAAATATAGAAAAGAGTAAAGTTATTTTTTATTATTTTCAAAAAATCATTACTATCTGATATGGCTGCTCTTCTATTTTTTAAGTTGGTTATATCCTTGAAAATGGATATAACTTTTTATTGAATGAGTAAGCTTAATTGGATTATTGTAATTAGTTAGTTATCTGTTTATCTTTTATTTATATTTGTCTCTCTTACTTTAAATATAATCTTTTAGGAAGTCCATCTTGTGAACTGGAAAACTTATTAATACTATGGCAAGTTTTTCACTTTTTTTTAAATGAAGCACTTTTAACAATTATTTTGAAAGAATCATTTTTCTATAATTTATTCGAATTATCTAAATGACATAATGAGCATCGCAAGTAGATAAGTGAAATTTGTTATTCTCATTTAAGCTTTAAACTTTGAAATCAAATAATTTCATTGATAGTTTTGAACTGAATTGTTTTGGTAAATTCAAAATTTTTTGCAGCCTATTATTGCGTTACAATTAAAAGCCAATATGGTAAATGTGACTTCACTACAACCAATGAATGATTGGAACAAATTTCGATGGCATTTAAAGGCTTTATAACATTTAATTGTTTGTTGTTCTAAAAAAAAAAAAAAAGAAAAAAAAAATTTGTCGACGAATCTTTTAAGCTAATTTATGATTGTTTTTTTGTTGTAATATGAAATTTTACTTTGGACTAGAGACAAGTGACCTATCATCGCGAATAATCCATAGGTTATTTATTCAGGATGGTTGATAAAGTCTTTTGTATCATCATAAGTCTATATTTCATTTTGCATTATTTTCTAAAAATTGAAATTTAGTTCATTTATTAAACATTTCTTTCCACCAATTGTTATATGTTCTGTCCTTATTCCGTAGACTGAATGCTCGAATGTCGGAGAAATTTTGGCTTGTTTATACATCTATGTCAAAATTATTTTTAGCAAAATCAAAATGTATTAACAATGATTATATATGTTACAGCTAAAATGCACGACTTGTGGTGAGGAGCCGGAACATTGGCAGTATGTTACTGCAGAAGTAAGTCGTATTATTAAATTATAGTTTTAATTATGAAATGCGCAGTAATTGGCAAGAAAAAGTAAGTCAAGAAAGCAAAAAAAGTCGTATGAAACAGTATATCTTTTTGTCGTTTAGACTGCGAAAATTTTCAGGAGAAACTTAAAATGCCTGGAAGCAGAGGAGTTGCAAATTTCTTAGAAAAATGTAAATTGTGCCGTACAGTAAATTCGCTTGGTAAATAATTTTTGGAGGAAATTTGTTGTCAGAAGTTATATTTGAATATTTGAATTTTTTTTAAATACAAATTTTAATTTTCCGAAACATTTTTTTTCTTAGATTGAAATGCACGAATGCACAAACACAATGGGGATGATTTAAATTTATAGTTTTTTCCTTCCTACACGTGAATTGTTGGATGTTTTCCTATTTCTGCAGAAATTGTGAACGATTCATTCCGACCCTACGAAAACAGTAATGATTATGATGTAATGCTAAAATTTGATTGTCGTGGCTTGGAACCAATCGATTTCGATCCACGAGTTTGTTGTGTTTTTTCTTTTTCTTGATTTAAAATTCGTATTCAAGTAAGGAAAACAAGTCAAATAATTTCAGCTATCAAGATGAAAGCATGGTTTGGTTCTGTAGATCTTCCAAAGTGATCTTTCAAAACCTTATTGCTTGTCGCCTATGCAATATTGTATTTTTTTTTGCGTATAAATCATAATTTCAGTCAGGGTGGCGTGCTATTGGAACAGAATCAACAACTGTTTTCGAAAATATTGATCTTACTGAAAAGGTTTTCATTTACTGTCTTAATTCACATAATCGACCATCAAGATGCATTTTGCTAAAATAAATGTTAACTTTCTCTTAACTAATCCCCATATTATATCGCGACGATTCGATTTATTCATATTGTTTGGAAAAAATAATAAAATCTAGTTTGTCACAATATGACTAATTTTAGGTTCTACCAGTTTAGTTTATTTAACGCATTACTTGATGTGAAAATAAACTAATCGGCAGATCAAAAGCAATTCGATTAAATAAGAAAAAGATTAAATAATTTAATTTGACTGTAAGTATCAAGAACAATCAAGTGGATGTGTTACCTTGAATTAGCGCTTAGTAGATATAATTCAAGGAAATCACTTGAAGTATTTGTATACTTGTGGTTTGTTTCAATTGTCGGATGCATTTTAACAGATGAAATAATCTAATTATTGTACTTTCAAATCAAGGAATGGGTTGAATATGATGAGAAAGCAGCACAACCAACGGAAATTAATGAAATTCATTGTCGATTTGTGATTTGCCGAAAGCAATAAAGAAATCTTTTTTTGTCTTTTGTCTTCCCGATCATCTTATATGTGTCCCTTTTGATGTGTTATAATGTACGACATAACGAAATATCAATAATCAGTTTGAAAGTTTGAAAATACATTTATTTATGTATTACCTGTATTTGCACCAATGAACAGTTTTTTTTTTCTCCAGTTTTTAACTGCTGAACGCCATTCATTAAGGTATAACTACAGGTTGGTATTGCCGTGGTATTGGGATTCCTGGATGAATTTCATGAAATGCTTTCTTTTTCTTTTCGTTTCAAAAGGTCACCATGTTTAAAGCATGTTACATTCTTATATTATTTTCCTTCTTAAATTCTGATTTTAAATAATTCGTAATTTCTAAATAATTGTCCAATCCTTCCAACTCTCAAAAAATTCGTGCATACTGGAAAGTTTTATTTTTCACTAATTGTTCACTTATTAATTACAGTTTTTCTTGGTTCTGAGTGCTGTTTTCTGTATCACAGATATCTTTATAAATAAAAATATTTAATTTTCCAAAAAAAAAAACGTTTTTTATCGCTTAATTGGAGTTTTGTTGAAGAAGTTGGCATAGAATATATTATGCATTCATTCAATCTTCTTTTGACAACACTTTCCAATGAGCTGTATGAAAGTTTGAGAGACCGAAAAGAAAATGAGCTATTTATTTATTAAAATTTTCATATTTTTTGCTGTCAAGTGTCAGTTACTTTAAGCTTTAGCAAATTTTAACAACTGAAAAGTGTCATGATTTGATTGATTAATAGCCGAAATGTTAAATATAGAAATAATTTATTTGCGTTCATTTAAAAAAAAATTTTTCGTCCTTGCAGTTTTTCTTTTTGTTTTTTTTCCATTTTTTTTCGAATCGTTCGAATTTTGTTAGATCTATTTATTTAATAGGCAATGAAATTAGAAGTATTTCGTTAATACATCTCTTATAAATGTACTGTATTCTTATTTAATAGTTGTGAAATTTTGTATATATCAATACAAAAAAGGGCCAAATAAATTCAAATTATTTAAAACTTTTCTTTTAATTCATCAAATTTTTCAAAGTAAAATTCAGCAAATCATTTTTAAATTTCATCATTTATTTTTTTCCCTTTCTGCTAATCATTAAAAATAGAATGTTTTCAAAGTAAAACTCAGTAAGTGGAATATTTTAAATAATTGCGAGAGATGTTTACAACAAAAGAGGAAATAAATTGAAATAGGCTTAAATATGATGAATTGATTACTTCTATTTAACACCATTTATTTTGTCTCCGTTAGACTATTTAATTACTAATAAGGATAATGTTGCAAGCAAAGTCAAGTGTTCATGGGAAATGATATTTCTTAGAGATCTTTGCTTCTTATCATTTGTCCGATAATACTGCATGATTGTAAGCTTCATTCATTCAACAAATAATCATCAATTAATTTTCATTGTTTGTAATTATTTTAATTAAAAGAAGTTTAGTTTTTAGAATTATTGTATAATTTGAGGAATCGCATTAAAATTTAATAAAGAGTGAAGTTGGAAAAGAGCTTAAATGAGTGAGCAATATCTATTCATTCTGCAATTTTTCCATCATTTTTAAGTCTAAACTATCTTCCTCCTTGTCTCTCATTTATTTATTCGTCATTATCGTACTGTTGTGTTATTGACTCGAGAAAATATTTGGTACAGAATTCTGCAATTACATCTAATTTGAGTAACATTTAAATATAGAAGATGTCAAGGATAGATATATTTGACATCACTCACTCACTCAGTTATTCATTCATTCATTCATTCATTTATTCCTTTCTATTCCCAACCAAATATAATCGTTCTGTTTCTGGCATAACAGTAAGCAAATTGAAGGAAAGAGAAGAAAATCGGATTATTTTGATGAGCATTAAATGTACATTTTTATAATTTGTAATATATTTGAGGGATATTAGTTAGCTTCGCTTCTCTGAGATATTTCAAATTAACTCAATATATTTGGGAGATTTGATATCTGATATTTCTATGGAATGACGTGGTGCAGAAATGAAAAAAAATTAAATTAACACATGTGAAAGTTATCAGTTACTTAACGATATTTGACAGATACTTATCAATATACTAATCAATAAAAGAACTTTCATGCATCAATACAAATATTAAAATTAAAGTGTTTTCAAGGAGTGATTTCAAGTGAATATTTGATTAATTACTTTCGAGCACACAAAGATTACGACTGTCTAATGTTGCGATATTTCTTCTACAGAAAGTTTTTCAACTATTTTTTTCTCTTGCATTAATTAACAATTGTAACTTGTAAGAAATATTAACAAAATATATATACATATATTTTTAAAAATTTATTAATTTGAGTGTTTCGCAGTTTGATTGTTTTTTTGAAATTTGTTACCAATTCTCTGAGTGAAATAATTATTAATTAAAAAAAGCAGGGAGGAATCACAAAGAAATGATTTATTTAACGGAAACAATAATATTCACTGTAATATATCATAACATGATGAAACAATATTTCGCAATTTGCATAATTTCAAAATTGAAAATCGATTTAATAGCAATCAAAATGAGGAAGGATTGGTTGCTTTTTTTTTTTACTTTGTTTTGGATGAAAAAATTAGCAATGAATTAGTTGAAATTGCTTTATAATAAACATATCAATTTTCAATTTACTAAGATTTAAGAATTTCAATGAACTATATGCTAATGAGGTCGAGAACAAAAGTAATCTTCGTTACGACCACAACAAATTAGAGTTTTCCAATAACAGCTGCCTATTTTCCTCAAGCACTTCTATGTACAAATTTCATTAATTGCAGGTAAATTTTTTCTCAATCAAACTACGGTAAATTAAGGTTATCCTATTGTTGCATATAGGAAACGACGATTACAGTTTGGTCATGAGAGGTCAAGTAAATTACTTCGAAGAAGAATACGAAAAAACGAGCAGGTGTTATCTTCACTTCTGCTATTACTCTATCGCACTGTTACCACTGTTACCAATGTTGCAATTCTTTTATCCTTTTTTTGGTTGGTATTGAAATTATTGACTGTGGCAATTAATATGGGATAATTGTGAATAAACAATGACCACTTGCATATAGTAACAAAAAGACTATTTAGTTTAAGAATATTTGATATGATAAGCAATAACTCTACATACAATTGACTAGGGAATACTCAGCATTCATTAATGAAAGATAAATATTTTGTGATTTGAAATAAAATTAATGCAAATCATTGTGTCCTGAATGAATATATAATGTATAAGAGTTGCTGAAAAAATGAAACGGTATGAGAAAAGATTGTTTAAAAAATAAGACTGAAAGAAAAAATGGATTGAAATGAAATTGGAAGAGCTAACAATGAGAGATTATTTCAAAAGTGTCAAGAACAAGTATAAATTGCAACAATTAAACAAGCGAGGTAGAAAGATTGAACAGAAATTTTGAAATACAATTCCGTTATATCACTGGATGTATTTTTATGACTGCAATTACCCGAAAGTTCTGCATAGTTCAATACCATTTCTTAATTATGCGGAAATTTTGTTTTAGATTTTAAGTTTGAACGAACAGTATGTTGTAATAAATTTATGAGATGGCTTTGATTATGACTAGAATTATTGGTGAGAATGGCTGAACAATGTGCGGAATGTAATTTAAAGGCTTTTTTGGTATCAAATGTTGCAGAACATTTTGTACATACAAATTTACTTAAGGAAGCAGAAACAGATGATGCCGTTGTTGATAATGATAATGGAGCAGCTACTGATTTGCCATTTCCACGTGGTTTGTGCCAACGGCGATGTGATGCTAAATTTGCTGGGCAACTAAATACCTGAAATCAAAAAAAACTTATTTTTTCCGAAAATGATTATCGTAAATTAAAAGAGAGAGAGAGGGAGAGAAGGGAAAAGAAGAGAGAGAGCCGAGAGAGAGAGAGTAATGAAAGAAAAGTGTTTATTAAAACTTTCAAAAACTTTCACAAGTGCAATTAATTCATTTACTGCTGAAGCATTATGGTAAAGCAGTAATAGTAATTAATTGAATTAAAATTTTTCCTTAATCGAATCATTCCAAGTTTATATTAAATTAATCTTCTTTGAAAATCATATCGATTATTTCTTGTCCAATCTGCGCCAATGGCGCACTTAGCATGCAGAATATTTTCCTAATTTCTATAAAAAATTTTCAATATCTACTAAAAATTTCATTGTGCTGTTAATTTTACTCATAATTTTGAGCAATTATAGTTTAAGTAATTAAACGTAAAGTATCAATAGAATAGCAAAATGCATTAAAATTCAGAAAATTGCAAGAAAATTTTGGTTATCTACTGCAAAATTGACATGAAATCAAAGAAGTGAGATTGAATCAATTGTGCATACTTTATGTTAATCGGTACTTTCAATGGTTTTTGCTTGCAAATATCAAACTGTGATACCGTTAGCTAACATGTGTATATAGTACCTTTCGAAATGACGTTTTAAAGAATTCTTTAATTGTGCGCTCATCAACGGTTTATTAGACAACGGGTGGTAAATGATAGAAGCGGTAAAAGGTACTTCAAGAATTAGACGAAAAAAGGAAGACGCAAAAAAAAACAAGTAATAGCAGTGGGTGGTAAGGTCAAGAAGATACCATTTTGACGTATCCTTTCATTTTTTTTTTTCATTCTTTTAAAACTTTCACTTGTCAAAATTTCATATAGTCACAAGAATCAAGGCGACATTCATTTCATTTCATTTTGCAATTGCTTACCGAAATGGCACTCTCTCTGAAGTATCTCGATAAAAGAGAACAGGAAAATTGCTTAAACCACCCAATTCCCGCATGCACCTGCCACTTAATTATGGATTCTAGATGTGATGAAGATGAAGGGAGCAAACGATCGGTCGATTTGGATACTAGACGATTGTTAGTTATATTTCAATATAAAATATATTTAGCTGTATTTTTGTTTAATTGCGTCTGTCAAAAAAAAAAAAAAAAAAAAAAAAGACAGAAACGAAAATTTATTTTGCTTTAAAAGAAAGGATTTTCGTGTTCTCGTGTATACCTATCATTTCAAATTTTATAAAATGCAATTCAAGTAAATTTATTCCTTCTATTTTTTTCTTGACTTGTAAAACATTTGGTCAACAGTATTTTCATGAAAATGAAAAAGAAAATGAAAAAAAAAAACTGAGAGGATGAAATTACTCAGCAATTCCATGTAAAAACTGAATCAAACGAAATACGTTAAAATCGCTGAGTTAAAATTAAAGTCGTAAATCACATTAAACAAATGCATATGCTTAAATGCTATTTAGTATGCAGTTATTAAACATAAATCTAATAATATATTCAAAATTAAAGAAGAATTGATAACCTTATCACATTCCGGACAGCGATATTCCTCATGAATGATACGTGGACATCGATGTTGTGCCAATCGAAATACATCATCGTATCGAACCTAAATAAACTATTTGTAATTACTATCCGTTTACATTTAACATGTTTTAAAAATGTTTAGGATTGAAGAAATAATATTCAAAAATTAAAGTTTGATCAATCTTTTTTGACAGTTTCCAAACATTCATATTATTTAATATGAAAAAGTAAAAATTAGTGTAAGATAAATGGGAAAAATTATCCAAAATGCATTATTTAATAATCTTCAAATTAATACATATAAGAAATGGTAATTGAATAATGAATTCAATATAATCAATTTATATATAATCAAATGTAACTAATTTATATAATTGAATAAATTGAATCCAAAATCCTTAATAAATGAATACTTTGCACAAGGCACATATGCAATCACCAATTACATTCGTAATTTGTTCAATTTTACGCCGACTTTCCTCGGAAACGTTGACAAAAACAGCGGTCTCATCTAAATCCGCAGCTGCTTGAAGCTCATCAGCTGGTGGTAAAGATGATGCTTCCTGTAAAATTACCTAATTTTTCCAAAAAAATTCATTTAGAAAGTTGATCAATTTTTTGAAATATTAAAAAAACTTAAAAAACCATTTAACAATATCAATCAAGTTTTCTCCAGTTTATCTAATTCATAATTTTATTTTAAGCATTTTTGATTTATTTCATTTCTAACAGGCCATCTAATCATTTAGCTAAGTTCACTTAATTAATCGGCTTTTTTTTGATGCAAATAATAAGTTTTCACATTTACTGTTTTAATATTACAATTGGTATTGTAATTTAAAAAGCGCACTTTTATAAACATTCCGGAAACAGGTGAACTTGTTTCTGAATCATCAACTAAACGTCGTGATACCTTGGATCGCTTTGAAGGTAAATCATCAGGATAACGTGACGCAAGTCGTTTCCGTTCACGTATTGATATCATGTGACTATCCGCTGATGTTTCAATTGGTGATGTCATCTACTATTTCATTCATTTCATTTACAGTTAAACTTCATAATTAAACAAATATTTGATAATTTTTTAATAAATTTTACAATTTTTAAAGTTATTACAGCAGCACATTCTCCTGCCCTTGAAGTAGCGAACACTGTCAACTATAGCAATAGAAAACTTAATAATCAGAACTTGAAAAAACAAAAATATGAATGATAGAATTATTTGCAGTCATCAATTACCGGTGTTGCTATAAAGCATTATGAACTTCATTACATTAATTCCTCTGCAGACCGATGTTTCGATAAAAATACGACAAAATTTTTTAGAAAAGAAAAAGGAAATTTTTGATTATTAACTTTAATTACTTATTCGATTTATTCAAAATTTTAAAACAGAACGCTTCTTCTGTTCAATTAACAAGATATTTGAGTTATGGTCTTCAGGCTTCAATCATTCAAATCTTAATTTTGTAATGTTGTCGAATATAACCAAAAAATTTTGCATGGTCTATTAAAAGTTCAAAATAATTAATTGATTAGTCATTATGCTACCTTGCTTAAATTACTGTTCATAGCTAGTCCTGCTGCAGCCATTTGATTCAAAAATGAATTAAATAGGCCTGGTTGACAAAACATTTGCAGTTGCATTAATTGCAAAGTTGCCGCATAATCGATCATTGGGCTTGAAAGACCATTGGCGATAAATTGATGATTTTGCAATCCCGATGACACCTTTGGCATTGTTGTTGCCGATGCATTCCGCTCATTTGTGGCATCTGAGCGTGCTTCTAATAATGGCCTTAGGCCCAAAATACGTTGCACCAAGAAATCACTCATTGACATTTTGTAAAAATTTCGCACTTTCCACACATTAAATTGTCAGCAAGTTTTTTAAAAATGCATATTTCTGATTGCGATTTTGATAGTTCGAACCATGATCGCAATCCAAATAATATGCTTCCAATTCCTGCAAAAGCTTTTTTTCATGGAAACAGAAATTTCAAGTTTTAATGAAGTTTCAATTAAGGAGATGCTGGAATTCAATAAAGTACAGCAATAGGATTGATTAATTAATTCATTTGTACTGCATACGGTATAGTTGAGCAGATACAAAATAGTTAAGACACGATTGGACTTATTAGCTGAAATAACAATGCGGTAACAATAATAAAAAAGTTTATTACTTCCTCGAATAATAATAACACAAAATATCTGTAATCTTAACTAAAAAAACTGAACAAACAATTCTTTAAAAAGTAATGTTTTTTTAAAATTCCTTAAAAAGTCATAATTTGAAATACTTGAGACTATGTAAGAGATTATGAATTTAATCTAGATAAACAGAAAATCAATTTTTAAGGAATTTAAAAATTTGCTTAGAAAGTGATTTCGATAAGCTATCATAGTAATATATCAATGGAGATCTGAAAATTTTGTTAGACGAAACACGAAACGATCATATTCATCAGCCTGTATCACTTTTACTTATTCATTAATTATCTTCCGAAAATTGTCCTCTTTGATACAAATGAAAAATTTATTTGGATGATTTGACGCATAGAAAGATATTAAATATCCCGGGAAGGATGCAATAAAATGATTCATTAGGAACACTGAGATAATGACGATATGAATGAAATTTCTTTTAGCTACCCAAACGAAAATTTCCTACGATAATATTTCATCACAAAAATGTCTTCTTTTACGTATAAAAGTAGTAAATATCACCGAGCATTTGTCCACACCGTATTCCTTTACCCTTTTACCCTTCAGTAATTTGGCTGACAGTTTGTTGTCTTTGGAAGGCTTGGAAAATATTTTCTTCGCTCCACCCAATTGAATCTACCCACCAACAAGATTAACCTGTCTTATTCACTCATTTATCCAACCATTCCCATCCTATATGTTCCTTCATCCAATCATTGTTCAATGTAATTGTTCGAAGGCGGTTCAAAAATTTTCATTCTCAAATTTCTTAGAAATTTATTAATAAGAATCAGGATGAAATTTTCTATTTTCAGCCTTTTTATGCTAATGCGTCTTAGGCTGTTGAAATTAAAATTTAAATTTAAGACAAAAAAGAACGAAGAAGATCAAAGGATTTTGAAAATCTGTTCAAAAAAATTTTCAAATACCATCTGGATAAATTCATTTAAAAACCGTCTGCTTGGCCATTACAGCGCCTGGAAAAAAGTGCAAGAAATGGATCAAGTATTGCTTGGTCGTATGCATATTTATCTATTTAAAATTAATTACTGGGAAAGATTTGGTTCAATTACTTGAATTTCTTGAGTTCTTTAAAATCCCCAGTGATTCGAATTTAATGCAGTTTTATTAGTTCATCGTTTTGCCAAAAGTAACTGCAAAAAAGCTCTCAGAAAATTTGAAATTAAAGATATTTTCAAATTAGCAATTGAAACTGAATACAAAAAAGGAAAAAATTTTAACGGCGTAAATTAGCAATTTAGAATTGAATGCAAGCTAATTTAAATTTATCAATGTTTCATCAATTGTCAATCTTTTTCTTTCTCGTATACTAATCTAACCAAGTTTTAATTTTCAAATTAGTTAGAAAAGTAAATTTTGCTAAATTTCGCTTATCTTATCAAATCAAAATTCAATAGGCAAAAAGAAAGAACCATTGCGTAAAGTGCTTTTAAAGTATAAGCTAAGTAGTTATAAACTCTTTCACAGTTATTCCTTAATATCCAACATGCCATCTAATTAATTCTTTCACTTGATGAAGCATGAAGAAAGGAAGTATTATATGAATTATCAAGAGATTAAATAAAATAGTTGTTAGTTAGGTTAGAATTAGAATACTTTCTTATTTGATCATTAGAATAAGAAACATAAGTAACCACCAATGTTGTTATTGATATTATTAGGAAAGACAGGCTCGTAGTGCGCGAAAACGAAAAATATGATTTTAGTGAAATCTTTCTCTTTTTCAATTCTTTTTCAGTACTAATTCTCTTCCATATGTTACTTGATTGAATGAAGTCCAATGGCATTTTTGTTATATGAAATGAGTGTATGAGGACAACTGAAGATTTATGAGCAATCTGTTCCAGTGGTTAATGTAATCCATATCGCACCATATGACATTATTTCTCATCCATTGTTATCCATGAATAGCTCTACTACATTTCCTTTTATGATGGTTTATACCGAAATTACCACGAAAAAAAAAAAGCATTCAAAAAAGAAATTAAATTTTGAAAAATTTCATACAAGCAATGATGGTCATCATAAATGAAAATATTATTCATGTTTGGGAATATTGATAAAGAATAAATCGTAACTAATATATCAGTGTTATAAACATCATTAAAATTGCAACTTTTGATAAGTTACAATAAATTAAACTTTTGGTAAAAAGAAAAAATTTTCCGCGAGACCACATGTGGACATTTTATTTGTAAAATGGAGCAAAAGATTGATCGTTGTAATGATACGGTAGTAATCATGTACAAATTACCGTTTTTTCATTCCACTCTTAATTAATGACCTTTCATTAGGAAAATGTATGAATAATGATCCCTTCGATTGTTACGTAAGCGATTTTTTCTTCATTCTCTTATCTTATTATCCTTTTCTTCGTCTTTGAACAGCTGCACAATTTCTCTTACCAATCATCAATGATGAAAATAACAAAAGACCTTAATTTTTTTTCCTTTTTTTTTTATTTCTTTAAAAATTTAAAATTTCAAGTCTGGCTTCATATTAGCAAAACCATGGGCTCCCCGGCCGGGAATTGAACCCGGGTCTCGCACGTGACAGGCGCGGATACTCACCACTATACTACCGAGGATTAGATGATATCACCATGTTATCAGGAATGAAATTTCACTTTCAATGAAAACTGATAAATCTTTTAAATGTTTGTATGGAAATTAAATTAATATTTTTGCTGTTAGCGATATTTTGATGAAAATCAAAAAATTTGAAAAAAACATGGTGTGATAAATTTGATAAGGTCATGAAAAGGAAGTGATAAATTTGATAAGGTCATCTTCTTTACCGATTTAATTTTATTCTTCCATTCTTAATTAAAAGTAATTGAATCTTTAGTATCAGATTGATAAATAGTCACAAGAGAATAATACTTAGCATTAGTATGCACAAAATGTCACACTCTCTGGCCGTAAATTAAACCCAAATACTGTACACAGATTTTCATGGCATATTGAAATTTCCATTTCCGGTTATAAATTTCAAGCACTGAGTTTTCTTCTGCCGGTATCATTTTAATACAAAGTGCGATCTATCTATTTGATCCAATCTCACTCTTTGATCTAATTTGAAGTGATTTAATTATTATCATTATTATAGTTGCTTGATAACAATAGTCATTGAATATTATTGTTGATATGTATAGATGATAATAATGACTAGAATAGTTTTTTGTATGGAAAGTAGGTAATTCAATTACTGCTTCAAGCAAATGGTTGATGATAGATTTTAAAGTTTAAAATTATTTTTGTCTTTCAATGGAATACTTAAATTTTAAAAAATATTTTTTAATGCTGTAAGGATATCTCTCCAGAATGTCGCCTTTACAATTTGTGATGATTCTATTGGAACAGCAGATGGCCACTCGTAATGGTAGTATTGATAATATAGAAGGAGTGAGACATGAGACATTGAGGCAGGTGGACCAACGGAAGGGGAAAAAAGGTCACCCGAGGTCGACAACCGTTTCTCAATATCCTATTCCAGCTGACAATGGACCACTGCAATTAGCATGAATGCATTACGTTTTTCAATGATTACTTAAAGCTTATTTGTTATAACGTAGTATTTCTTCATCCTCTCATCTCTCTTCCGTTTTTATCACGAATTTGTATGCTAATGAGTAATTAATTACTTTTAATCAGCTTAATTCTTTAAAAAAATAAAATTGAATTAATGTAAGTACTGGATTATTTACTTTCACTATTGAATGTTCAAAATGGCGTAATATTTTCATTTCATAAATTCAATCTTACATTTTCACTGATTAATTATAATTCAGATATAAATATAAAAACGAAAGAAAAGATATTGAAACTAGTTTAACAAATTTTGCATCACTTTAAGAAATTGGCCGTACTATCTATGCTCATTACACGATGCTTCAGTTTACAAATGAAATGAGAGTAGAAAGAACAGATGTTGTTGCCCCTAGCAATGCTTTATAATGCCATGCATTTCCAAATCGGATAATTGTCAGGCCAAGCTGCCATCATTGCTTCATTGGTAGAATTGACAACAACTGTTTCACCACAACATTTTAATCATTATAACCATTTGGCAATAACAAAAATAATCAAAAAAAAAAAAAATAAAAATTTGACGCTTTTATTGATATTTCAATTACGTAATCATTGACAATTTTTTTTTTATAATTGTTTATGTATCACTATAAAAAATAACGATTATATGTTGTGATTATTTTGTCCAATTACATATATACGTACGTAGAATTATGCATTCATATATATATATATATATATGTATGGCTATAAAAATAGCAATTATTGTGGTAATTAACTTCTATTCGACTATATATGAGCATAAAAAGTAATGTATGGAATTATATGACATTCCAATGACTTTTGATAAATTATTTCATTGAAAAGTAATTTGAATAATTCATTCATGCAACAAGAAAATTAGTAAAAATTGAAAGGCATAAAGATATTTCGATGGTTTTGTTCAATGCAATTTATATTGATTGCATGAAACTGAGCAGATGTGTCTCTCGAGAGGACAGAGGACATGATAGGCGAACGAACGGTCATTACCAGCTGCTTCTGATGACTTTATGGTAAGAGGATTCAAGCCAAACTATATTTATCTAATAGCACTCAACTTATACTATTACAAGCAATAAAAAAAAAAAAAAAAAAAAAAAAAAGACGATAACGGTGGCATCATTTCATAATAAACAACAAAATTCGAATTAAAATTTTGGACAGCTGCATTAATAATATTAAAATTTAAGATTAAAAATTTAATAAATTTTATTTTTTCAAAAAATATATCCATTTTATTGCATTATAACAATGTAGTTTGTCAAAATTGAATCGAAATAATCAGCTATGAAAAATTTGATATTTTGAAATTTTCATCTTCCCATAAAGAAAATTTATTTGTTAATTAGTCAAAAGAAAGAATTTCACTTTCATCTACAAAAATGCATTCCAACGAAATATCGCATAATTCAATATGACATTTATTTGACCAGCTTAGTGATATCAGAGATAGCATTTTGCTTTCGCATTTTAATAATTTTTTTCTAAAGAGCCATAATTTAATTCAATGATAAGTGTCCAATCGCATAACTCGGGAATCAGAAAATAAATCAACATGAAATGATAAAATTTGGTCTCTTCGTTGATGAAACAATTGTAATCAATATTTCCAGAAGAAAAATAATTGAACCATTTTTATTATAAGTTTTAACCAAAATTACTTCTTCCATTTCTTTCCTGAAATGGAATATTCGTTCATTTCAAGAAAAAAGAATTAGGTTTCGATTGTGAAAAATGCAAAAATATTTCGCAAATTATTGTCAAAATTCTTTCCCATTTAGTCAGATAGCACCAGATGGCTCCTTTGGCTCTCCTTTGCCTTCCTTCGTTAGGCCTATTAATAATTTGAGAAGGTAACCATGGTAAAAGCAAGCTTGAAATATCTTTAAGCAATGAATATTCGGCATTGAATGTGAAAAGAAGGAAAGCAACTTTTTTTTTACCACATACCGTGAAATCAAATAAGCATAAATTAGTAAGGAAAAAAGAGGAAGAAGAGACAGAGAGAGAGGGAGACAGAGAGAGACAGAAATATTTTGTGTATTTTTAAAAATTTTGTCATCTTTTTTATTTGAGAAACATTTTTGCATCCTTAACGATCGAAATCTAAAAATCGCATTGTCATAAAACATAAAAAAAAAATGTTTTATTTCTTTCTTATATATCACAATTTTCTAAAAAAAAAAAAAATTCTTAAAAAAACGGAACAAAGTTTTTCATTTTTTTTAATATTTTGGCACAATTTCAAACTATAATGTCATCAAATATTTCAATAAAATTTAAATGAAATGATTTTTGATCTCTTAATTTATCTTTTCGCTTCCTTAAAAAAGGTACTTTTATCGTCAAGATATTTAATCATTGCGATAAAAAATCGACATTATTATCAAACTGAATAACCACTGACGACAGAGTGAATAATTGTTGGCATCGAAATCCACTGTTTGAAAAATATCAGTGTTTTTTACAGCAATAATTAATTACACTATGTCACTCACATATATTTCATTTATATTATTGAGATGGATTTCGTAATAAAATTGAAATTTTGCTCATCTAAATTACAAACTTTTGTTTATAAGCAAATGAAGATAGATTCTTTCAGTACTTTTGAAAATTATGGAATTTAATTCTCCAATTAAATTTTTCAAAGTATTTGAATTAGCTGAAAAGGAAAAGCATCCTGAATTGATAATTTTTATTAATTATTAATTATGAGTTACCATGTGATTCCGCATCTTTTTTTCTTCTGAGATTGTTATTGAAAAAAAATAAAGAAATGAATTTTAACAATAAATTAATTTATTCTTATTTAACATTTAGATTACTGATTGATTATTTGTTTGGAATATAATTGTGCCATATTCTTATTAACAAATAAAAAATTATCTATTGAAAGTCATGAAATTTAATTTCTAATTTAATCTTCTAAAATATTTAAATCAGATCAAGAGCAAAGCATCCCAAAATGGCTTTTAGCTAAGAATTTGTATGTGAAAAATATTTAAGTATGCATTGATTGATAAGCAAATATTGATTTTTATTTCATTGTTTACAAAATACATCCTAAAAGTTAAATATAGCCAACAAGAGAGAGAGAGAAAAAGAATAGGATAGTTAAGAAGCAAAAATCATAAATCGATTGGTTTATTAGAACAGTGTCATCATAAATATTTTAAAAACTTTTTCTATAAATTTTTAAATTTAAAGACGACAAAATTTAATTGTTTCCGCTTTTTTTGCTAAATTTTTCAAAGATAGCTCAAATTAATTTTCAGAAAAGTGTATAATAATCAAGCTGAAATGTATTGTCTAACATTGGTTACTGTAACAATTCCTCTACAAATAGCATTAGTCAATGGTTTGGATTGTTTTGCGACACGTCCAGATTTCGGTTTAATCCATATGAAATGTGACGCAAATGTCCATTATTGCGCAAAAATGAGAACCATTATTCCAGGTTAATTAGTATACTTCAAAGTAAACTCAAAAAATTTTATCAATTTAGTTCATTTTATCGCTGGATATAAATTAATATTGAGATAGAAATATTTGAAATGTCAATGCTTAACACTTTTGAGTAGATATTGAAATTTCAAATCATTGAATGCTTTGATAATTTGAAAAATACTTTATATTAACTTTAGCACATTTTCTCATTGACGTTAGTCTGCGTAGATTCCGTGAAGCACGTCATTTTGTTTGTAAATACTCGACAAAATGGATGAAGTCAAAGACATTTTTTTTTTTGCAGGACATGGCCTTGTCATTGATAAAGGATGTGACGTAGAAGAATTTTGTAATGTTAGTTGAAACCCTATTTCTGTTTCAGCTGTATATTCGTATTGTTTTCCAAAAGCCTATTTTATAAATTTATCAAATTACAAAAAAAAAAGGAACTCGAAAATGCGATGTTTCGTTGCAAATGAAATTAAAGTTTGTCTCATATTTTTATTTCTTGACTGCTTTTTTCGGGTAAATTTAATTTTTTTACATCATTTCAGTTTGCTGGCCCGATCTGTATGTACAACAACTACGACAAAGTGGAGATATGCTGCTGTAATACAAATTTTTGCAACGGCTCCATATCATACTTCAGTTATTGGATACCGTCACTAATAATCATACTTATTGTTGCAGTCTTAAACTTTGATTAATATCAGATATGAATGGAAAATTTTAAATATGTTAATTCTTAATTGTTGATATGATAAATGACAAATTACATGGTAAATTAGTGATATGATAAATTATCAAAAATCATATGAAGGAAAAAACAAAGAGAATAAAATCAATAATAATTTCAACAAGTAATTCAAATTTGATCTACTTTGAAATTCAACAGCTCAACTATACGGTTTGATCATTTGAAATGTAATTGAATACCGAAAAGTTTCAAGTTTCACATTAATAAATAATTTAATTTCAGTTTGTGAAACTAATTGGTGAGATTTTTAGACAATTAATTACAAAACAAATTGAAATTAGCATTGATTTTTTTGTTTCTTTTTTTCCTTCTCTATTTTTTCACATTTTTTTATTTTATTAAACTTAAATCGTTCCTACCAATTTGTTATAATTACTACTAATTGTAGAGACGATTTCAAACTTTTCTTAACGATTCCTAAATTTCTATCGGAAAAATAAATAAAAAAATTTTAGCAAAGATAGAAATGATGGAGAAGAAATATTTCTGTTGTCAAACAACGTTCATTCAATCATTGAATTACTGATTCATATCTGTGTCAACATGTGAAATGACAATTCACACGCAAAACGATATGAAATGTTTTGAAAGCAATAGTGCAAGTCATAATCTTTTAATTCGCAGCTTATCAAAAAAAAATGGCAAAAAAATTGTCGTTAAAATTGAAATTTTGAAACGGTATTCACTCACTTTGCAATTATTTCGGTTTGAAATGATTTGGACTTTTTTTTGATAAAATTTTAACTTAATCTTACTTTTTTAATTCAATTCTCTTTAATAGCCATTTCAACAAGGAATTGATACGATGGCATCTTGCTTTCGTGAAGAAGTCCGTAGGACAACCAACTTTGCCGTACAAAATATTTTATTTAGGCTTGTCAATAAGTTCACGCAGAAACGTAGGTCTTGTCAATAGGTTCACACGAAACGTTTGAGTGAATGCATGTGTTATATTTCGTAAGATCTTTTCATGTCTATAAGTTAAATATTGTCAACAATATCATTTTATTAATCCTCACAATTTTGTTTTTATTTCCAATTAATTCATTCTTAAACTTTTTTATATTTCGTATTAAATGGTTATGTCGATAAAAAACTCAGCTACAGCTTTAAAAATTTGAAAATTTTGACATTTATTGCTCTTGTTTTTCCTTCAATCAGAATTTCTTCCCTAAACTTTTCGAATTTGAACTTCATTAATTATTTTAACTGATTGTTCATTTGTTGATTCTAAGTTGATTATTTTGTTTCCTGCCTGAATTATTTCGTTTCCACTTTCGCATTATTTGTCTCTCTATAGAGCCTAACAAAAAAAAAAAAAAAAAGAGTGAAATAAAAATAAAATCAACGTTCGCAGCTGTTTTTCGGTATTGTGCATTTACCGTGTTTTGTCACCTGTTCCGAGAAGCACTTCCAAGAATTTACTAGAACCATTTATAATATCTGACAAAATATCCTCACAACTTTTATGCCATTTCAATTTTTTTTACTGTTATATTTTTACTCAGCTATTTTATTGCGTTAAATATACAGAATTTTAAATTTGGAAAATTTTAACAACTATATTCAATTCATTTACGAAATTAATAATAAATTTAAATCCTATTATGATGATTTGCATTACTAGCTAAATAAGAACCGATCAAATGAAATTATAATAATTGTTAGTCATTGAATTACATAAAACTTTATTTAAGCCATATCTACTGAGACTGAAATGAATTTGAAAAAAATCGTAATAACAAATTTTATTCCAATATTTCAAGGAAGTTTTAAATCAAATATAAACAAAAAAATTAGTTTTCTTTTTTTTCAGAAAATATTCAGTATCTTTAATGAGTTTGTACAATTAACCATTTTTTATAACAATTACTTGAATGAAAGCTTTTTTTCCTTTTTTTAGTGATAATGTTGAAATTTATCAGCTATGCATTGCCAATATTAGCAATTTTGATAGTAACAAATGATGCATTAAAATGCTACTCTGGACGGCAATATTTCGGCACAATGGGTAACGGTGGATCGTTTTCCGAAGTTCTTTGCCCTACAGGATCAAACTTCTGTGTCAAAAGACATTTCGCAATTCAGTGTAAGTTAGTTTTATAACTTAAAATGCGATTAAGTTAATAAATATAAATCATTTGATTGTGCTGCATTCCAACAAACATAACAAAATTGTTTAGTTTTTTAGTATAAAATTTTTTCATTTATCCACTAAGGATCTCATCCAATGCCAGCATTTATTAGAATCCATATGTGAGAATTTTTTGAAAGAATCCTACTATGTAATTAAAGTTATCAGAAATATTAATTTAAACTAACATTTATTTCAATTAATTTTAAAGTCAAATTCATTACCATTCTATTATTGCCTTTACAATTTCGTGAATTTTTTTATTATAAACAAAAAAATTTGTTAAGCGGTGAAGTTTGTTGAAATTGCAGATCAAACAATAATTTCTGAGCATTTTCATCTAGTAAAATTACACTTAATCATATCATGGGGTTGCAACAACTCGACAGAGATAAAACAGAAAATTCCTCAAAATAATATTGCTGTGGGAACTAGTTGCGTTCGTAAAAACGACAAATTAAAAATTCAACGGATAATTTAACAAACTGTTGTACTCAGCATCATCAATAGATAGTGGGATTCAATACCAGATATTTAATTAATAACTTCCATTCTTCATTTCTTTGTAATTCTCACTAATTTAACTGGAGATTAACTGCATAATTTATTGTAAATTACAAATTAATTATACGAATGATTTTTGAAAATTAAAAATGAATGTTTTTTTTTGCAGACAACGAAGATGTTGTTGAAAAAACATGTGATCAAAATTTGCAGTGTTACGTAAGTTCATTATTTCAGTCCTTGAAATTTGTTATTAATCATAGATTAATTGTGTTGTAATAGTAATTAACGATTGCAATAATAAAAAATTGTGATATTAATAATGAAACTGACAATAACAGCTATAATAACAAAAACAATCATAGAAAAAATAACTGTAGCAATGACAATGATAAAAAAAAGCAATAGTAATAGTAAATAGTAGCAAAATAGTAAAAGTAGTAAAATTATAGTGCTAGCAATAATAATAATAACAAATGATGATAACGGCTATAGCAATGATAATGTTAATGATGTTGATAGCAATGATAATGTTAATGATGTTATAACTATCATCATACCGAAATTAATAATTGCTAATTATAAGTAATGCTCATCATGACTGGGTCATCTAATTATAATATTGTCTTTTTTTTCACTATACTACAATATTATCAGTATATTTAAGTAAAGTCGTTAATTATGTGTACGAAATTAGTATGTAGCAGTGCAAATGATGCCAATATAGTTATTCAGAAATTTGATAAGCATACTGATTAGAACAGCACTCGACTTATCATTTTTTTTTGCAACTTAATCATTCACAGTTTATATCTTTCACATGCTATTGACTTCCTTAATAAACCTAAAAATCAAAAAGTGATTTGTTATACCTTTATATTCTATAACTTTGTAAATGTATGAGCATTTCTGTTTGCAAGAAATGATAATCAATCAATGTTCAGTTGTGATAAAAATTAATAAGATTATAATTAATATTTAAGTTTATCATTATCGGTTTATGTTGAGGTATAAAAAATTACATGAAATAAATTAATTGAGATCATTTATTACAATTCAAATTCAGGCATATAATGATCAAATTAGTTTAGTGATTCAATCAATAAATATATCTTCAGTTGTAAACAATTTTATAAAAAGCTGTTAATTTATTTACAGAAAGTTGGCAATGGTTGTTATTACGACCCGACTAGCGTGGGAGAGTACTGTTGTTGTGATTCGGATAGTTGTAATGGTGCAACTACTACAATTACTGCTTCATTTCTCTTTGTTACAATTGCTTTTTACTTCTTCTGTACTACTTTCATGCATATTTCATTCTATTAATCCTAAATTACCTAAAAAATTAAAATTTCTTCAGATACTTCTGTAAGCATTGAGAGCTAATTTTAAGAAATCGAAAAACTAATTCCTTGCTGGAACGGAAATTTATGTATATGTATGGTAAAAGAGTTGATTAAAGGACTTTCAAATCTGAGAAATAGCCAAAATGAAACTTTCATCTTTTGTGCTCTAAAATCATTCTTTCGTTTCGTTCTTCGTATCTTTGCCTTAAAATGTTTTTGTTTTTATTTGGAGATTAATTTGCGGCAAATATCCTGCAAGTTTCATTTGAGTTGATTTTGGCGATTAAATTTTACGAATTTCTTATGAGTATTAATAATTTTTTTGAATTTGTTTTTGAATATATAACCTCATTTACACAATTCTTTCTGCAAACTGCATTATATATATACCATATTTTGACTAAAGGTACAACTCAATTACTTAATTATGGTTTAATTACAGGAATGTATAAAAATTCGGAACATAAAAAACCATGAAAAAAAGAAAATAAAAGCATAATATTATGCTTTTAGCAAGATAGCGCACAGGGATTCTGGAAGTTTTAATGACAATTATTCCGAAGAAGGAATAATATGAATTGTTGAATGTGAAAAGAAAGTCAGATTACCGGAATTTTTTGGTTTCAATGATATGGAAATTGTTTCAATTAGTCAAAATTTTTGAATAAAAAAAAACTATCGTAGCAATTATGCAAAAATCGTTGTAAAATATAATAAATTGATTAAAATTATAATTTAATCTGCTTTATTTAAAGTTGATGAATTATCAGGTATTCTTTGAAATCCTAAATATTTTTTCCATCTGGTCATATTTTTCATTTTGACTGGTTTAGTAATTGAACAGAAATATAGCCGCATTCGGTCACTTTGGTTTTTTGTGTTGCCAATTTTTAGCCCTGTAATTGTTAGATTACATGAGTACTGAGTACTTTGTACTTTATTTCATCGTTTTCTGCCAACAAAAACTATGAATGAAATCTATTGTCATTATCGAAATCCAATAACTATACGATTTTATTCACTCGAAATACAAAAAGATCAATGATTGTTGTTAGGCAAACAATGTATTCAGTTTCCCATTCGTTTTTGGTGTCAAAAACAGTCTCCCATTGTTGTTTATCTGAAAACACAATCTAATGATTTAGCAGATTGATTTTAATCTCTAAAAACGAACAATAACACTGATTGGTTGGATTTCAACTTCCCTAGCCAATTTTTGTTGTCCAACTAGTGTTCTGCAGGAAGTACATCAGATAGAAAAATTTATTTCAAAGATTGAATTTTAAGAAAGCATTATTGGATTTGAAACATAAATTGAGTGATATGCGTTTTAGAGACAGAGATGTCGTGATAGTTGATCTTTCCAAACACAGAAATTCTTATTGAAAAGTTATTGAAAAGCCTGCAAACTTTTCCTTTCGCATAAAGGTGAAATATAAAGCATGTCTCTTACGATAAATGCAAGTTTCCTCATCCAAGTTATTTATATTGTTGAAACAAATTTTGGAAAAAAAAAATTACATCTTACATCTTATCTTCATTCGCAAATAAATTTATACAGCAAATTTCTTTTCATTTTTAAAAATCGCAAAAATTCGGAGATTTTTCTTGCCTTTCTTGTTTTTTCATTACGATGACAAAATGAGATGACAGAGTGACATTTCCGGTGACAATTAGGGTGCTGCGTAATCATTCATTCACTATCAGCAAGGAAGCAATTTGATCATAATCATTGCGATATCCGTGATTCCGGACTACTATCATGTTCCAAGCAGTTTAAATTTACAGCATCAACTGTGACATGTTTTGAAGCAGAATAACTAACAATTCAATACTAAATGGAAGTGGCTGATTAGCCTGGAATGAAGTGGTACTACTTGAAAATTGTAATATTTGATCGGATGATGTTTGACTTTGAGATAAAGCAGCGGAAGTTGAAGGCTTGCAAATAATTCTATCAGTTGTTTCGATTATATCACTCGTAAATTTGCTTGTATTTCCTTCTGAATCTTCTTCTTGCTCTTCCGTAAGCTGTTCAACAACATGTACTATATTTCTTGCTGCAAATTTTATTCGTTTTTTTTTCATTCTGAGTTTCAATTATAAATTTAAAGAAAATAAAACTTTTTGTTCCATCCTGAAACTATTATTTCAAAAGCAACTTGTGCTAGATAGCATTTAACATTTTATTGAATAGGTACAAAAAAAAAAAAATTATCCAAATTTAGCAAACAAAGCCTAGTGTATCATCGAATCATAACCTTTTACTATTTAGTCCTGCATAACAGTAGCAACTACAACAACAGTAACAACAGCAATAATGTCTAAATGATAATAAGCGACATGTACGGACTCTAAATAAGCATCATTAAAATAGGATAAAAAGGATTAATCGGAAAAGATACTTTGACATACATGCTGCTATTAAATAACTATAAAATCATTATTATTTCTCTACCATTTCCTTCATCATCATGTCTATAACTCTCATTTTCATATCTTAGAAGTACCTATTATATATCGCCTAAGATAACCCAAGCCATTTTCCTACTTCTTATCAAATAATCACAACTTCAAAGCGATTATTACAATATAATGGATGCAATTACGGTAGATTATGATGGAACTGCAACACCTCCATCCTTAACGTCTGGAAGAAAATAAATCTTTAAATCTATTCAGCCAATTAGTAAGCATAGATAAAAATATTGGGCGATGGTGCTTTCAATAACGTTGGCATCAAATAATTAAAAAAAAAAACTCATTCAATTTTTTAATTATCATGGCTTTAAACGTTTTCTTATCAAGATAAGAGTCAGTCTTAAGATTGACGTATTATAAATATGCCAACACCGTAGCTACGCAGACGTTTGTAATTGTATTTACATTGTTAAAAATTCAGGAACTGAATTAGAATACTAGAAAAATGATCAAATTCTATGTTAAACCAATCCATTTCATTCAGTTTTCATCCAGTTCATTATCTTTTAAAGATCTTTCCTTGACGGGATAAGGGTTTACTGAGTTAGTTTTTGTAGTGCTCTAGTCTTCTCATTTTGTCGATCTTTATCGTTTGCACACTTACAACTGCCTGATTTCACATTATTCATCACTTTTTGAATCAAGAGTGTTTCTGATTGAAAAATCGAATTCTCTTCCGAAGAAACATCCCCATAGTACCATAATTACCATAATTCATCAGTGCTGCATAATTCTCTAAACTTATTGCTTATGTAACTGAAAAAGTCAACAAAAGAATTTTAAAATTTCTCTTTCAAAAGTGTATAATTTTTATGATTTAAACATAAGCTATTTTACTTGCACTGTCACGACTAATTGGCCACCATTCCATAAATTTTCATCTGCACAATCTGTAGTAATCGTCACAGATGAAGCTGAAGCCAAGGCTTTTAGAAGTAAGATATGTTGTGGTTATTACAGCTTTGCTTTTTCACAAAATATGATATCGTTTTGCATAATTTTTTTTTGTTTTCGTTTTGCATATTTTATATGCTTCAATTCTTTTTTGTTCTACATGACTCCAGTTTTTTGTTTTTTACGAAATTTTTGCAGAATCTTCCTCCCATCATCATCGGCATCATCAGAATCATTTTATGTCCTTATTGACCACAAAAGATGATGAAAGAAAGATATACCATAAGCTTCACTATATTTGAAATCAGTAAATTTGAAATATTCTCCTTCGTATTTTAAAATACAGACATTAAAAAATATATAAAACTGTCAGCTTATCAATTAATAACGATTTCGAGATATTCCAGAATGAATTATATCATTTAAACCGCAACGTAATTCATTCCGGAATATGCTAAAATCGCTATAATTTGATAATTTCTGGAGAATTTAATACTTTAATATCATCTAATACATCAATTCTTGCAACATTCAAGTAATGACAGAATTCCTAATTGAATAATTAAAGGAAGTTCTGCTAAATAACAATGGTTTTGGTCTAAATGCTAGTAATTTCGAGATAATAAACATTCTGACGATATAACTGGTTAGCCGAGACCTGATATGATTGTGTCAACATTCTTTTCGAGAGTATTTTTTTTTTGCATTCTCACTTCCGTATATTTAGAAGATGGCAACTGGTCATTTGTGCAATAACAATCAGTGGAAATAAATATTCTTGCAACTTCGAAACATTCGAAATAATCATAAAACCTTGAAGATTTAAAACGTATTTAGCTGAAAAGTGATGTGTACAAGTTAAATTATTAAAAATCTAACAATGACATCGTAAAAAAGAAAAGTGGAAAATGTGAAAATTGCAGAAGAAACAAAGTTATTTGGCAACTGATGATTTCGATGTCTACGTGCTTCAAAATATTATACATCAGGAAAGGACTGATTTAGAATGCAAACTGCCATCCTGAAAAAATAATCTAGTTGTTTTATTCATCTAAAAGGTTTTCTATGGCTATGAAATTCCTTGGTTGACAATGTTTATGTCATCAATGAATTAGTCAATGATACTACTGAAGTCAGCTGATAAACTTGTCAATTTTGATGGTAAACAATGTATTGAAATAAGTTAAAATAAGTATTATTTTGCAGTCTGCAACCTTGTGATGATCGATACTACATGGAACAAGTACCAACTCTCTGATCGCATTCTTTTGAATGATTGGCATCGTTGAAAAATTTCTAGATTTTTAAATTCTTGAAATTATTCAGTGAAATGTACATTTTAAACACTGTTATACTACACTGTTGCACGGATTTTCGGAAAAAGATTTGCATTTTTAGCCAATATTTCTAGCCATGGGTTAATTAAAATTGGTTATTAATTAAAATTGGTTAATTAAAATTGGCAACAGGTTCTTTCTATTAGTTTCAATTATTCTAAAGTTTCAAATTTTGGCTCAGTTAAACTATTCTATTAATCTGCAATTTTGTTAAAGAATGTAGGATCAATTAAATATCGAAGTTTAAAAAATTTGGCAAGATCTCGCCTGCTGATTTTAATTGTTTGCAAGTTCAATAGCATCGGATCATTTTGATAAATTACAGGGTTAATTTTGCTATGAAATCAAATATTCGACTTACGCTGATATTTAAGTGCACTTTTCAATCCGAAATTCTTCATCCAGAAAAGATAAATACCAATATTTATAACTCTCTCACAAAGAGTGAGCAGTTTTTGTAGCATTCCTGAATTTAATTGCAAAATTTCAGAAATTAGTCGCATTTCATCATTCACTAAATTTAATCAAATGTGAGAATTTTATAAATGTAATTTAGCAATCAAAAATTCGGCAAAAAAATCTCATTTAAATTTCCCCACAAAAATTCATATAAAGAACCACCTCCAAAGAAACAAATTACTCATAGCTGAACAATTTAAAGAATATGTTAAAAAAGGAGGTCAAAGAGAGAAAAGACTATAACCAATTACACTGCAATTAATTAGTAAGTTGATCAGTGCGTATGGAAGAGCGTTATCAATAACATCTACCACCCTTTCATCACTGTTTAATTTCAATTTGTATTTTTTTTGAACTTATTATCATGCTTGCATGGAAAGCAGGAAAATGAATAATTCATTTTAAGCAAAGTTTTGTTATATGCTATTTCTATTAAAAGTTCCTGAAAATAAAGAAACTTACGATTACAATCATGCCAATATTTTATCTGGCACATTATCTAATTAATTAAAATCAAACTTTTTTCCAAAAAGGAATAAAAAAATTTTCTTGCTATTTTTATAAGATTCACATATAATTACGCAGTTGATTGAAAAAAAATCATTTCATCAATAACCTTTGCAAGCACTGAAAGATTTTCATTAATAATGATAAATGACTGTTCACCAAAGCGAGTAACCGTAAATAATTAGAAAATATTTCCATTCGAAATTAATTTGCAAATCTTCCAAATGAAGATATTTGAAGGAAAATAAAAGGAGAAAATTTGTTAAGTATGAATTCAAGAATTGAAATAATTCATTACTCATTTTAGTTGTTTGAAATCTCAGAAATATTCCATTGTATATTTTCATGTTGTTCCACTTTGTGGCAATGATGATGATTCAATAGCATACATTTTGATGCTTTGAAATCATAAAAATTCACTTACTTTCTTGTCTTCCTCGCTCTAATCTTACCTTTATTTCGTTTTTTAATGTTTGCCTTTTTTCTTTCTCTTTTTTTTGATTCAAATGATTTTTCAACTATTTTTACTTTATGCTATAATTTATTATTTGAAGAGTTTCATAAAATCTGATTGCTCAAAAAACACAACGAAATTACTGGTTCATTTGAAATTTGAATTTCTTTTTTCAATGTGGACAGCCGAAACAAATGAAATACATAAACACTCGGCCGAAAAAAAAAGATTATCAACTATTAATAACTTTGTTTCTTAATCATTGTGTTTGCTAAATTTAATGATTTGAAAATCTTTCATCAATGAAGTCTCAAAGAAGAAATATTAGAGATGACTTTTTTTTGGCAAATATTTGCCAAAATAAAATAGTCGCTGTTAAGAGTACAACAAAAGTTTCAGAACGAAACTTCCTGCACTAATAAGAGAGAGGTCAAAAGTCTATTTTTCTGCAAGCTTTTATAATTTCATTAAAAATTCGAAATTTCTGAAAATTTCCAGAATTGAACTATTTATAACACTGTATGCTGCTTCTGCTTCTTAAAATTTCTATATTTCCAGGAATATATGTTACAATTCAAAAATATTCTACGCTCTTCTGCGATGCAATAACTTAAAATTTCGTTCTTTTTGAAAACCAATAAAAACGAAACATACCGCTTGACAATCAATATTTTGACTCATCACTAATTGTGAATCAGTGTTTTGATTCACCATTAATTTCCGGTTCTTGATAGAGTCAATTAATTTTTAAATCCTATTTTTATAATTCATTCAATCATTCATCGTAAACCTGTTGGATTTATAGCGTTTATGCTTTCAGTCGTTCAATTTTAAAACTACTTTTTTGCCAAAAGCAGAGCATTTTCTACAGCAATTATTTTAGTAAAAATAATTAAAGAATTCTCAGGAATATGAACTGAAAAGAGGCTAATAATCAATATGCTAACTATTTGCAGTAGTAATAGAAGTGCGGTTGTAATTTCTAATATACAACTTTAATTCCTTAATTTGTCACCAAGAACGAAACACTGAAATGTTTGCAAAGCAAATTTTCTTGAGATAGTAATTGTCACAAATTCAGTTGTAACAGAAAGGAATTATGCTTTTAAATTATTTAAGCAAAGTATTTAATTTTAAAAATTTTTGAATGTTTCTCTTTTCTTTTTGCTCTCAAAAAACTTTTCGGTTCAAAAAAGATTGCTTGTGAACTACAGAGTTTTTTTAAAGAAATTTCATATTCTAGTCTAATTGTACATTTAAAAAAGTGTAAACTATCAATTAAATTTTTTTATTCATCGTTCTTCTTAATCATTTTAATTTCGTCTAAAAATTTTAATCAAATAAAATTTCCGCAAAGAAAGTTTTTATTAATTCAATTAATTCAATTTGCACCATTGAGAAAGTGAAATTATCGTGGATGAAAAAATAGAAAAAATCCAGAAAAGTAACATTTTCTTGCGTTATATTTTTGAATGTAAGCAATTAACTGTAAAAAAAATTCTAGAAAATACTTTAATGTAAAATTCAATTTTTCGTCATTTTCAAATACTTTCTTGTTTCCTTTCTATTTTTTTCAAATTTTATCAAAAATTCTTAGAAGTCTTGAGAAATATTTCTCATTGAAATCTGAAAAAAGTTGAATTTTTGGATGAAAATTTGTAAGATTCTATTTTTTTTGAGTGGGCGGTGAATGGAGAAAAAAACCACTTAAGGATGTAATTATAAGTTTTCATCATTTTTTCCGAGAGAAAAAAAGAATTACCTAGAGATTTTGATGAGGCTTTATTTTTAGCATAAGCAGAGTTATATATATATATATATTTAAGAAAATACGAAACTGTAAAATAACGGTGTGTAACAGCAAACGTTAGACGGTAGTCGAAATGTATGTGACTCATTTTTAAATTGTCAATAGAAAAGTTCAGCGAAACATTTTTCAATTGTAAAAAAATGATAGTATACAAAAAGTGACAAATTAAATTCTTTTTTTTTCGCCTTATATGACATTCGTGTAACAAACAAAATTTCTACTATTTCAATTCTTTTACTATAATTTTTTGATGAAATATGCAAATGTGGAAGTTAAAAATGCATGGTTGTTAGGTAAAATGCTAATCGTCCGTTTTTTCCAAATACTTTCAATTTCAAATATTTATTAGTTAAATCCAAATATTTATTTCATGTCAATTTTCACTCAATTTCATATCAAATTATACAATTAATTAATAATTATACTTCCAAGCATAGAATAGTTACAAATGGAATTACTGATCCAGCTTCTTGCTGTTTTTCATTGCATTATTCGAAAGAGATTGAAACTTTCTAATGACCATTTTTCGTTGATCTAACAATCGTCCATATTATCCATTTTTGCTGTCATATCAACTTCGAGAAATACGTTTGTTGTGATAATGAGATAAATTTAATATGAAAAAATGCATGCAGCATCTGAAAATATTGTTAGTTATTAAGACATTGCAAATCGTTAGCAACTTGATAGTCATCATTAGTGCTACCCATAATTTCATTAATCATCATCAATTATTATCACCATAATCATGATCAAAGCAGTTCCCTGTTCTTTTCTACCTGATCTGACTTTCGTTTGTTGTTAATTAACTATTCACTGGTACTTTCAGCCATTGCTATCACAACATGATTGTTGAAAAACTGAAAATTCAATTTAATTTGTAGGTCAAACACTATAATTATCCTTTCTTTGCTTTTTTATTATTTCACTTTCCTTCAATAATTTGAAACTACTGTAATTATCTTTTGTCCCACTTATCTATATTCTCTAATTCATCCGCCCATTTCTTAATTAGTTCATTTATTTATCAGTTTATCTTACTCACTCATTTTTTTTACTTTCTATTCATTCATTTTCTTTATTAGCTCGTTCAATTTATAAATGACAAAAATATCCATCTAATTACAGTTATTAACAGTTTCTTCACCAAACATTTCTGACTATTTTTTTTTAAAAAACATTTACATTTTATCATTTCGACTCACACAGACAACTTTTGCTAAAGTATGATGTTAAATGTTAAAGATAAACATTTCAATATTTGCTCTTGTTGGAAACAGTTCAAAAATATATTCAAATAATGTAGTAAATATAAAACTAAACGTGAAAAAATTTCCCCAAACATTTTTGAATTTCAGTGATTCATCGATAAATACTAATGTTGAACAATACTTATTGGTGTAGAAACAAACTACGATATAATCAAATAAAAACTTTATGTTGGTTTCCTGCCCATTTGATGACATCCTTAGAACATAAAAACTGCAAGCTATAGATTTTTAGATAGTATATTTCATGTGATTAGAAACTCTGTACTTTTAAGTAACATTTTACAGTAACAATTTTGTTCTTTTTTGATAATTGCATTCTTTTAAAGTGCTTCAGCAGATTTTACTATTTAATAACTGTTGTTAAAATATGCTGATTAAAAAACAGCCTTACTTTTGAAATAAATATAAGGAAGTATTTTAATAGATTTCAAGTTGCTAACAATGTTTAATCAATGGATAGAATTGATATGAATTACTTATGTTTAACAATTGATGAAGATTATTTGTTAATTTGAATTTTTTCCCAAACGAATTTTGTAACTATTATTTACTAATTTACTACAATCAGCAAATAATCTTCACTAATTGTTAAACATTTGTCTTGAAATATAAATAGCACCATGTGTTTAAATTAATGTTTGTTTTAAAAATTTTGTTTGTTTAAAGTTTTTTTTTTCAGAGTGTTGAAATATCTAAAGTTCCGAAATTTCGCCTGAATAGAAACACACACACACACACAAAAAAAAAAATGATAACATTAAGGAACGAATCAATTTGCTGCAATTAATATCAATTACTGCTTTAGTCCTTAAACAGTTAAGTTTCTAATTTCTGTTGCAACATCGCCGCATGATTGTAATAGTGCCATTTGTAACGGTGAGCAAATTTTCATCATGTCTTAATTGTCATCATATTATTTTATGTCAGTTTCAAATGTTTTGATAGCAAAGCCGGTATGAATGATTCTTGCTTGAGGCCAAAGAATTGAATAATTATGGAATATTCAAAATTAAATCCAACTTCTATGCCATTACTTCGGTATTGCTTCCCAGTAATGGAATGCAGATGAAATAATTCTTGCCCTCGCATTTCTCTTAAAAACTATCCCATATATACGTGATACAATACTGGATCAGTGTGAATGTTAAGAAATGAATTATTAAATAATTGTAAGAATTGATTTTTCAATAATTAATTCAATTTCTAGAAAAGAAATAGTTTCAGATATGCTTTTAGCGATTAGTGTATTGATAACATTTATTGTTGGTACAAATGCGATTTCATTTTTGACCGATGAATGGACAGAAAGCGTAAAAGTATTCTTTCAGCAAACAAAACAAAAAATTGGTGAAAAGTCTAATCAATTTTTGAATGGTCCGTTTAATTCTTTAATCATTTTAAACTAGTAAAATTACAATCGTTGCTTTAAACAAATACTTTACTTTATGCAAATTATTTATACTTGACGAATTTTCTTGTTTGTTTTCCTTTCCAATTACCTTACAAACTATGATTTAGTCTCGATCTAACAATTTTTTGACTCTCAAAATGCGATTTTTCTGCAGAATCGTATGAAGCAAGATTTAAAATTCAATATTTTCAAAAATAAAGACGAAAAAAAGCATTGAAAATTTGTTTTTGTTCAGGTAATATAATTTGATTAGAATTAAAGAAAAAAATTCAATTCATAAAATTTTGTTGAAAATAAAGGAATGAAATTAGCTAAAAAAATCTTAATTATTCCCTTCTCATAGTATAATTTTTATTACTATAACTTTCTTTTGCTGTAACAACAATAGTCTTTCTAAATTTAAACGAAAAAATAAATAAATACAAAAAGCGAATAGGTTCAATCTAAATTTGGAAAATATACGCAAAACTTTTAAGAAAAAATACTAATACCACCTGTAGTTTTTTTTTAAATATTATTTGTTAGTAAAATGATTCTAGCAATCAATTCTTAATACATTTTTTTAAAAAAAAACAAAAAATTTTAGACATTAAATTTTTATTATAACTTTTGCAAATTTTTTCTGAATAAATTAATATGCAACAATATTTATTAATACCTATCTCTCTACCTATTAATAATAATAATCTATCTGACATTTTATTTGTTAAGCGAGAAATTTTCGCAATTAATTTGCATTAATTTTGTCATTTGAAGCATTAACAAAACAATGGTTTCGAACATAATTAAATCATTTTGAATTTGAAAATTCAGTTCTTCCAAGTTCAAATTTATCTTTGTTAAACTGTAATATATCAATTTTTTTGTGTTTTTAGAACTTGGTAGAAAGCTTGATAGTGCGCAGAATTTTGTTGAACAATCAAAAGATGCTATTAGTACGGTTGCGAAAAATTTAAAAAATAGCGGTGAGAAACTAAAAGCGACAGTAATGAAAACGGCTGAAACAACGCTACGTGGAGCTGGTGATGAAGTGAACTCTCTCTTTTTCTATTTTGAATATGAATTTTAAATATCTTTTTTTCATTTTAAATATAAACTCTACTTTTTTTCATGTAAACTTTCTTTTCAAGACAAAGTTAAATTGTTATCGTGACAAAATTCAGTAATAATTTTATTCTTATTGCTATTTCGAAAGTTTCAGTGAAAAGTAATAAAGCTGTGAGATATATTTGAGCATTGAATTAATTTAATTTAATTTTACATGTGAAAACACAATTTAAACATTTGGTTAAATTAATTTTGTCATAGAAATACATTTTACAACAAATTATCATTTTTTATAAAAAAAAAAGAAAGTTTTACACGAATTTCAATCTAATTAACTTAGTTTTTATTATTATTTTAATTTTCAAACGGTTCGCACTCTTCAACAAGACTTTGGCATTTCTTATATTGATACCGAATTCTTGCAAGGAATACTTACCTTAAATATGAATGAATAAATGATTTAGGTTGAGGGATTTTTCGCCGAAGTGCCAAATCGTGTCAGTGATGGTTTTGATGAAATTCTCATAAAACTTGGAGAAGTTTGTTCATGGATTTTCAGGAATATCATTGCTCCAATATTATTCATCATCACACTTTTTGGTCTCACATACATCTTTGTTGTCTCAGGGTAAGAAAATCATTCTTATTTTTCCTTCTTTGATAATTTGATAAAAATTTAAAAAAAGTTTTGGCTAGCTAAACAGACTTATTATTATAAATTGATTTCTGAACATAGAATCATTAATTACTCTCTCAGTTCTGAATTCTTTGCTAGGTAAATTGCATGATGGAATATTTAAAGCAAATAATTATTTTCATTTATTAAATAATGAAAATCGTAAGGTTCAGTAATGCGTTTGTAGTAAAATTTTATATGTTTTGATCATATTTAATTGTTTTAATCACCTATAACAGAACAAATTAACTTAGTTTATTTATCGATTTGAAATATGTCAACGATTACTTATTTAACTGATTAAAAGCCATGGTAGCTCAAAGTATCTTAAGAAGAATAAATTATTTATTGATGAGCTGATCAAATATTTTTGGAGTAACGATTGCTAATCCCTGCATTTTTCGCAAATGTCTCCTGCAAGTTAATTTATTTTTTTTCCTGTATCAAATTTAATTTCAAAAACAAAAAAACAGTTGAAGATTGAATCAGTGTAATAAAATATATGTCTTAAACCGTAAACATTGTTCGCTGGTGTTCTTTGGATTAATTTTAATTGCATCATAGCGATAGTTCTTTAATTATCAAATCAAAATATCAATTTATAAAAAAAATCCTATACAGTAATTAATATGTTAATCATTCAGACTTGTCAAATGAATCCTAAACTTAATACTATATCAACAATATTTAATCATTATTATTTATCATCTTGTGCATCATTAAGCAATCCTGACAATTCTGCTCATTTTGATGAAATGGTTTCAATCCGGAAATCACTTTAAAATTTTCACCCTTACTCGTTTAAATGACAAATTATGTTATTAATTAAATAAATCAAACGGTTCCTTACTTTGGTACAAATGCTGCAATAGATTGTTATGAAAAATTAATGAAGTTATTCATTTTAAAAATGTATCATTGCTTAAAGATGCTGTGGTTGTTGCTGTAGCACGATGATGTCACATTTCGGCATTTCACTGAGTAACACATTTAAACAGCTGAAGAAAGATGAACATGTACGCCGAGGTGATCGAATTATTGTACTAAGCGATTTGGAAGCTTCCGCACCATTACAGGAAAACGAACAACTCAATGATAGGCAATTACTAAAAAGTGTGCGTATTTTGAAAATGTAATTAATAATTTGTTAATTAAAAAAAATACAATAAGATAGATGATGTTAAGTAAATTTTTTTTCTTAAATTTTCTTGTGTATATTTGTATTGAACAATAGTACATTTATTGCTGAACTGTTACAAAATACTTCTTTTCTCATATCTTTTCATGGCTTTAATTAATTTGTCAAGAAATTTGAAAATTTTTCATCCAGAAAAAAATAATTTTTTGAAACTTTAAAAATTTTATTTTTCAATTTACTTCATTTTAAAATTTTCAACAAATTTTCTCATTGAAAATTCCAATATGATAAGAAACAAAGAATTCTTCGGAAAGATCATAAAGCTTGTAAAAGCCTACTAATAATGATACCTTAATAAATAACCTTTCATTGCTTCTTCTGTCCATTTCAATGGACACTTATAGCTTCTTGGTAACGTAATTAATGAATTGTGATATTTGTTTTACAACGCTAAACAAACCTCACATTTATGCTTTATTTGCTTATCACAATACATGCATAAAATATATTGATTAAAAAAAATACAGAAAGGCACTAGTTTAATTATAAACTTTATAATTAGTTTAATTGTTCATTATTGCTAGTACATCATAGCTGTAAAAATGAGGTAATTTTTCAACTTTTTTAAGATTAAAAAAACTTCTTTATGGTGCTCAGCATAATTATTTTTCTTTCCTCAATATTTTTTGCTTTGTTCGTATTTGCTGACTTTTGGCCCTCTCTCTTTGTTTCGTTCTGTCTAAGCTAGTTTTAGTTTTTACCATTTATAAATTGCTTCAGGATGGTAATCCGGAATATCTCTTGGTTGATTTTGGCTAATTCCGAAACACTTTTGTTCTTGTTTTTTTTTCATCAAAACTTTGGTAAATAATTGACAGAACAAATTTAAAACACAATGTTTAAAAAGAAAGGAGGAAAAAAATTAATTGTAGAGATATTGTACTGAAATACTATTTCTTTCGATATGAATACCACTCAGTTGATCCTCAATTTCCGGCAATATACTGAATAAGACGTTTTTAACCGTTGTCAAACCAATGTTTGTATGTGTTGGAGTAAGAAGTACAATTGAAAATTCTACGCCAAGATGAAGACCACTAAAATTAAAGTGATTAAAATGAAAATGTGAGGAAATATCTAATTTGTTCTCGTGACGATTAGTTTATTCTGTGAAATAAATTTACTTTAATTTTACCTATTGTACAAATACCACACATAAACGTCTTCCAGGTACGGCTGTAAAGCTGTTCGCTTAAGTTGATTACGTATCTGAAATGGAATTATTTCATCATTTTTAATCATTATTTTTTATTCAGATTGGTAGAAATCATAAATGATTTAAATATCGATATGCCAGTAGTGACTGAAATATACTTTTCGGTAACTTAGATAATTTAAGTTGCAAATTGTCTGCTAAAAAATAAATCAGAAGTTGAAATTCAACATACTGCATTCTGAATCATTTGAAATGTTTGACGATACTCAAATCCATTGTAATCAACATAGTATTCATTAGCTTGATTTAATATAAAGAACTGACAAAGGAATGTTCGTTTTTGAAGTCGATCTGTTGGAATTGGCAAGGTTGTAATAAGAGGCTCAGGCTTATATGGTGGTAATGGAGTGGGAAATATAGGTAAATAAGGTTGGCGGGTAAAATTGGGCAAAGGAGTGGAAGTGATAAATGGACATGGTTGAGTTATCGCGGATAAGAATGGGTTTTTGATGGTGAGAACTGAAAGGATGAAGTTTTTTTCATTTGAATGCATCTTTTGCTAGGATATTTTCAAGTAGAATTAATCTGACTAAACTTAAATGTTTAAACTTTTATATACCATATTCAAATTATTAAATAAAGCAACACTAAATCCCGCAGGTAACTTGATATCCTCGAGGAAAATCTGCCCAAAAAATAACCTAGTGGTAAACCCACCAATGTATTAGGATAATTTGCTGAATTCCTAAAACTCAAACTTAACTCTGAAGCATAGTCATGTTTTATGAAATACCACAGGTTTTGATTATATCTCAGCAAACTTTTATTGTTATAGAAGAATGCAGTTGTGATAATGGAAACCAGCATAATTCAAGTAAACGTGCAAAACAGATTATGCTAATGCATATTTTTTAAAATGTTCATTTAAAATATCAAAACGAATTACTTACCATTGATGGCATATGCGATTATCGCGGCGATAATGAATAAAAGAAGTAGTAAGGATACAATAATAAACATACATAAAAGCCACTTATTACAGCTGCAACAAATAATTAATTAAGTGATTGTGGAATTTTGTCGAAGTTAGAAAATTCCCTTAATATCACCTAAAACTTGAAAAATTTTAATGTAAAAAACTTACCCCATTTTGCATGAATTTATTATGATTAGTGCAGCGTCGAATATCAAAACTGATCGATTGTATGCATGGATTTAATATTATTATGTGAAATTTTGAAGTGTCAACAAAAATTTTCGCAACGAACATTTATAGTATCAAATGTAAAATTTAAATTCATTCTTTCATTCACAACTGATTGACATATCCGACGACGCGTAACATCACTTGCTCTAATCTCGTTTTTACCTATCTTTCGCATTTTCCCTAACACTTCTTTCCGACAGTCACCGCAAAATTGATTCCTCGATAGGGGGTTTTTCTGAACTAACATCAATTTGCATAAAAATGCTGCGAAATGATGCCAAATTTCACTTGGAATATATTAATTTATTAGCAATTATTAATAGTGAGTTATTAAATAGTGGATTTAAAGTTCAAAAAAACTTCAATCGATCGAGCTAATGTGAAATGCAAGAAGAATAATTTTAGCTAGCAAACTCACCAAGTTCACATTCTGACCGTATCATCAATCTGTTTCATTGTGACTTTATAATAGCTTAAAAAATTAAAGATATTATATTTAATTTTAAAAACGAATGATTATTTCTACCTATTTGTTACTTCAAATTCTACAGGATGTCCTGGTGAAGCACTCGGCGTATTGTTGTTCCAGTCGTAAGCCGACCATATTGATCCATTTCTGTATCCTATCTCTATTCCATTTTTAGACTTGTGATTTCCGTTTTTCGGATTAGTTGTTAAATTGTATTCTTGAAAAATATTTTCGGATTTACTTCAAAATTTCACACTTGTTTGTTCTTTTTTAGTTTATGGGGAATATATTAATATGCGAAAATACATATCACAGATACAATTTGCGCTTAACGAAATCAAATTTGATATAATTTTGTTGCTTATGTGAACCAGTTACTTTTACATTGAATTATTATTAGCTACAAATGTTAAGAATATCAAAATATACATCAAAAATAATAGAAGAAATTTTGTTCAAAAGTTTGAAAATATTTTTGCTAAACAATAAACCTTGTTCAATATCAGATTCACGACGTCGTTGAAATTTTCCTTTTAATCCAAACATTGCAAAGAAATAATTCGATTTATTAAATTATATAGTCAGAAAAACGGAGCATTCACATAAATTGAAACGGATGCCTTTTATTAGCTGATTTAACGGATTGTTGGATACATGGGGAAATCTTCAAAGGATTCCAGGAACAGTGAATAATTGAATAATGACAGCTAGTCTAAAATGTTCCGGAAATAGTAAATAATCGATTAATAACAACTAGTATGAAATATTCCGGAAAAATGGAACATCAGTTAATAGTGTTTTGTTAATAGTACCATCATTTTAGACGTATAATGGATGGCAGTATCCAAGTATTCCAATGCATTGACAATTATTTCGTTTACATTATAGCAGATGTTGACATTCTGTGAATCAAATTTGTTTATCACCTTGACTTGTGAAATTTTTCAGGCATTTGAGCAGTAGCTAAATCTCTCCATAAGCAAATCTAGTATCATTTTCCCTCTATTGATCTTTTTTTCTCTCTGAACCGGAAAATAGGAACAATATCATGCAGTGCATACATTTCATTTATTTGCAATCTTCATAATTATAACGGTCGCATTAAGTTCAAATTGACCATCTATTTTCTAATAAAAATTTTTTGAGCGATTACGTTAGTCTGTATACTGACTTCTCATTTCAGTAATATTCATGAGTAATATTTATCGTTATTTTAATTTCATATTAATTGAAATTTGAATTTGTTTCTTGTTTTATTCTTGCTCATTTTCTTTTATTTTTTCTTCTTTGTTTGAAGTTGCTTTATAAATTGAATTTTAAAAATTTCAATCGAGGTTTTCGAAAACTTTTATTGACTAAATTTTGAATTTTATCAAATTTATCATCAAATGTTCTGTTACCTATAATACATGCATTGATTAGTAATGGTGCTAAATTTCTAAACATTTAATGAACAGCCAATCTTGCAATCAGTGGTGCATTTACTAAAGCTGGAATTCACAAATGACGAAATAATTCATGATTTCCATCTGAATTGCGCTATTTTTATCACTGAATGTACTTGCAATGATCGATCCTTTGCACTGCTTACATACAAATCAGAAAATTATACTATCAAATAGATTTTTGCATAAAATTCAAATTCAATTTCAACAAAGATCAGAGGTTATTTTTTTTCTATTTCTACTGGAGAAATTATATTACCAATCAACTCTAATACTTTGAAACTAATTCTTAAATGAAGCAAAGTTCATGAACTTATTCAACGAATTCATAAAATATCTTTTCACCAAATTGCACTCGTTTTTTCCCTTCACTTTGCTTGCTTGGGACGATAATGAAAAAAATATAGTTTTTATTACACCTGCTTATGATTACGATAGATGATAAAAAATAACCTGTCACTTCAAAAGGATAAATTATCACTGAGTAATTTAATGTCTGGTTCATAGCATAAAAACATTTACATAAAATTGAAATGCTGAAATTATTTTAAGCATTAATTAAAGATTAGATTAAACGGGGACATAAATGTTGCGTTCATTAGAGCTCGAAAAATTTTTAATCTTTGAACATTCATTTGCAGATAAATACAATTGATAGAAAGTGACATTTTAAAGTGAAATGAAAAAATGGACATGGATTAACTGATCATAGCAATTAATTGAAAAAATGATTAGCCGATCATATCAATTAATTATGATACGAGACATCACTTCAGCTTGAGCAAATAAAGTATTGAAAGCTTAGAACCTATCTTATGACAAATTTTTTTCACGTGAAATTTGACAATTCGTATCTTAAATGAAGTTAAGTAGTGCTGAAATGTTCTTCACCTCGAAGAATACCCGAAAAATAATTTGTGCGAAAAATTCAGTTTAAAAAAATAGAAAAACCGAAAGATTGACTTCGAAACAAACAAAAGACCCAAAAGATCTGAACAATTAATGCAAAGTAACTTTTAAGCATTTTTTTGTCATAATTAATTCGAAATAATATGTGCACTGATTATAACGAAAAGTTTTTTCCAAAAAAAAAAAACAAACAAAATACATTTTAGAATAAACGCTTAATTCATATATTCTCTGTAGAATAAAAAATGATTCTATTGGATTCAATTGGATGAGATTAATTACATTGTCATATATCTCCCACAGTGATTTCCACTGTTACTATTAGATCATATCAAATGATCAATGAATCCTTGTTGACCGTTGTAATTGCTTTGTCGGCATTACGGTTACTTGACTAAAAAGTCATGAATAGCCACTTAAAATAAGGAATTAGTTGTTCAACGATGCACACTTATCAACGACCAATCCTCAATGCTTTCTCGCACTAAATGCTTCTGTTCAAATCATTTACTTCGGTATTTTGACAGGTTTATTACAGACTGATTTTCGACCTTTACTTCGATTGAATCTTTTACCTAAAGATCAATGTGAAGTAAGAAAGCTGTTATGCACAGGCAATATAATTTTAGCCTTTTCTCTCTCCCTCACTCCCGTCCATCTTTTACTTCTTTCCCATTCATCAGCCTATAATCAAATCATCTCGTAGGAGCAAGCCATACAAGCCAACGCAATCAGGCCAGCTGCTTGATAATATAGAAAGCTATAACGATGTTGATGGGTTAGCTAGAACTTTGAAAAGAAGCTAACTTGGGCGAATAGAATGTGGAAAAGGAGCTAAGAAGAGAAAGAGATTGCTAGACGATATTTCAACAGAGATACCGTATCCCAAAATAAGAGTAGATAGAGGCAGTAAATCCAATAAAGCTATAATTCATGTTGTCAACTGAGGTAGTCGTAGTCCAGTGCTCCATCCGTAATTTCAAAGACTGAGAAGAAGGAAATTTTAAGAATAGTAGAAGAAGGAGGAGGAGAAGAAAGAGAAGGAATAGTGTAAATAGCTTGTAAGGCATAATCATCATTCATATAGGCCCTTTTTTCACCTTCCCCCGTACCCCAACCCTTTAACCAAGCGTTCACCTCCTATTCCTCAGTTAGTAATAACTTTTAAGGCCATTTTCTCCCTCTTCTGTGTCTGTATAGGCCTAAAAATATTACAGGCTTTGCGGAAGTGCAAAGTGGTGCATATGTCTCTGCATGCGTATATCACTTTGATCGTGTTCGAAGGCAGAAAACCGAGTTAGGCGTCGTTGTCATTCCACTTTTCCCAAAAATTTATTTACTGTAATTATATAATATCGTCATTGTCGTTATAACATTCGCCGCCATTATTATATCATCATCAATTATTATCATCATTGCAATCCTTATTATCAAATTTGCTTAACGTGACGTCCGCTTACTGTCAACTCATCAATCACGAACATCAACATCAAGCCAGATAATATTAAGCAATAAAAAAAGCCGAAAGCTGGCAACATTTACAAATTAAATCTGTGGACTCTTACGAACCACTAACTAAGTAAAGTATAATTCACTAAACTACTCGCCTCCTCTTTTTAAACGGTATCCTTTGATCGATGACTAGTGAAGGAATAAGTACCACATCTACTATCCTTAATGGTGCCAGCAGCACCGTTGCCGCTGTCTCTGCTATCACACAGGTATTTTATTTAAATTAATCATTTTTCCAATCACTTATTAATTATTTTCAATGAGTACATCTTATCAAGTTCTTCCTTAATATACTTGTATCATGGTGTTTCTGGATTAACTTGCTGGATTAATTTTTCATCAACTCGTCACTTTAGGCTCCCAATCTTTCAGTAAATCATTCTAATCTGATATAGCATCGTACGACATCAATTCACAATGTAATTGTTGATACAAACTATTCCAGAAATAACCAGTAGGGAAAAAGGATAATAAAATTGAAACTTAGCCCTAGAGACTTACTTTATAAGTAGTTCATAGCACGACTTGACTAACCTAACTTTATAAATGACTTTCTTATTATCAATGATAAAATTAACGCAAATTGCAATAATAGTATTAATCTTTCATTTCATCGATCCAATAATAACTAATAAAGTATATGAATGTTATCCTATCCTATAATATATTTTGCTTGTTTCCAAATATTCTGATTAGTTTTTTTCTTTTTATATAGGACAGTATAAAAAGTTCAAATTAAATAAATTAATATAAAGTTTAAAATTTTCATCAATCAATGCCTTTCTTAATATATTTAGTATGGGTAACAATAATAAAATGCCATGGCATTAATTAGTTTATCAATACTAAAATAAATCTTCCCTTATCTGATTAATTTAAGTTTTTATAAGATGCAACATACAACATACAGATTATGGATTAGCAAATTTTAATAAGAAAACAAACATTTAATTTTTCATTTGAACTGAAAAATTTAAAAGAGAAAAAACTTTAAAAGCCAGAATTATTTGGATAACGATCATTTTTGATTTTCTTGGATTTGGAAAAGAAACACAAAAATGATAAATCGAAATTGAGCAAAGTACTGGACTGCTCGCTCGAAGTGCTGACAAATGTGATGATCATGAATGGATGAAATGTTTGAAAATCTGATTAGCACCTACTACTACTACCACAAATGACTTAGGGCGGATGCGCTAATTTATCATAATTTGTTTGAGCATTAAGCTTCAAGAGAAAAATGGATTTAACAACATATTGTTCTTTTTCTTGTTTAGTAGTATATGTATATTCTCATCATTTCTTCTATTATACCAAACTTCTCTTCCATGTATCAGTTTTGTTTATTTCTAAAGTAATTATGGAAAATTTAATTTAAGCAAGTACACCGTATGAGATCTTCTTTATTATCTTTTTTTCATTCATCCCACATTTTCTCCCTCTCTCTCCTTCTTTCTGTTCACTCTCAGAAGAACATATTAGGTTGAGGTTAACATATCATTTTTACTGACAGTTTTTTGTTCTTATTGTTCTTATCACCTATGATAATTTACACATTAAAATAATCACAATACAATAATAAGTGATCGATAACAAATTAGTGGTTTAAAATTTATATTTTACTGTATAATGATTTTTCCAATTTTTTAAGATTACAAATTATATTATTTGAGAATTTATCCGAGCTTATATTTTATCAAAATAATCAATCAATCTTTCAAAATCATTATCATAAGTATTGCAATTTGCAGGCATAGAAGACTGATATGATTAATTGATAAGTGAGAGAGATTAATGAAGAATTTTTTCCGGAATTTATCAACTAGATAATCCTTTTATCCTTATCTGTATGTAACATTGGTATTGTTGAAAATAAAACTTAAGTTGATTAATTGAAAACTTTCTATAATATTTCTTCTTCAAATACCGTAGTTGCTAAATCAAAAAGCTCTTTCTTTTTTTAAAGGATATTTAAAAATAAATTTATTGATTATTATTATTTTGCAACCATATTTACTTGGAAAAAATAAATGAGGCAATTACTTCATCTGTAACTGTACGTATCACTTAGTATAATTGATCGCATGATTATCTTCAAGAAAGTTTATTTCAGAATTTGTAAAATTTTGCAGCATGTTGTCAACAACTGCAGCATACCTTGTTAGTTTGCAGTTTCAGGAGCAATTGAAAGGTAAAGATTTAGCGCACGCGCTTACCGATTTCCCGTACTATCCGCCGCTCGATACGTCCGTTTCCAATAGTCTACGACCAATCGGTGATTCTTCTGGTAATATCTGCAAACCAAATTAAATTTTCCACAAAAAATTACTGTTTTTTTTACTTTTGACTATTTCATTATTTCTACTCTTCTTTTCAAATATTGTTTAAATGATTTAATTTTTTGAAAATTTCAAAATTTTCAGTCTAACTATCATCTGTTCCTAAATTCACTCTGAATTATGTTTGATTGTTAAGGATTAAGCATTTATTGAAAAAGTTAATCCTTCTTGTTCATTGCTTTATTGGGAGCTTAAAACATCTGCCACTTAGAAATCTCTCGTACTCTTTTATAATTTAAAGGCAAAATTTAATTTAAATTTTTCATTTGAAAATTTTAAAGGATTTTAGAAAAAATTTCCACAAAATCTCTAAAACTGTATAGGTTTCTTTTTTAACGATTTTATAGATGGTGCATTCAAAAAAATTAAAGCAGAAAGCAGTAGTTGCAGTGCATCATCTGTGTTTGCGAATGCTCTTTCAGGTGGCTCTCAAGTATCTGGCAGGTAATATTTATTTCGAACTTTAAACTTTCTTCTGTCTTCAAAAGATCTTCAACATTCAATATTATCATGATAAAAGGATCATGCAAAAATTTAGTGAACAGATTCAGTTTAAATAAAATAATTTGCAGAGAAAATTTTTATGAAATTTGAAATTCTAAATTTACATGTTTAATGGTGAAAAATTGTTGTTATTTAATTTTTTCCTTCCATTCTTCTTCTCATACATTTTATTAATTTGAAATTTGTACTTCAACAGTGTACGAAGACGACATCGTACGACATTCACGCAGGAGCAACTAGCAGAGCTTGATGCTGCATTTCAAAAATCACATTATCCAGATATTTATGTTCGTGAGGAACTTGCTAGGATTACAAAGTTAAATGAAGCACGAATTCAGGTAAAAATTTAACGGTTCATAATTTTAAGTAAAACCAAAAACAATTAATCATGAAAAATCGGAATAAAAATATAATAAGAAATTCTTTTTCTGTTTTTAATAGAATATTTCATAAATTAGAAATAATTGATTAAAAAAGATCAGTCGCAATCATATTTTGTTAAGTAATGTTTTACTTTGTGACAATGAGCGAACGATATTACTGTAACCGATTTGAATATCTGTTTCAAATATCGTAAACACTTTTGAAAAAAAGCTGGGAGCAGAGCGAGAAGTGGAAAAAGTAGAGGAAAAGTTATTTTGATTGTTTGTTGCTTTTTTCTGATCAAATTACTATTAGAAAATTGATATTACAGTACGTGGCTGCATTGAGCAAGTTCATCATCTCTTAATTGTTTGAATTTCACCATCCTAATTTTATCCTCAGCGCTTTTTTTGGCTTGACAGTCTTACTAGAGGAATTTTTCACACTTCTTTTTTCAAATACCCAAGTTTGAGAATCCTATATGAGCAACTGGTCCTCTCATCGGAAAAAGATATGGACTGGATGCTGATAGTCCTAGCATTCATCTTTCCAGTCTTTCCGATGTTTCTACTTATGCAAGCATTGGCCATATATTCAGCTTAGAGTATTTCATGGCCAACAGATGACACTGGATTAGTTATTTGAATTGTTGAATATCACAGTCGTCATTTCGTTCAATTCAATCATCAAAATCTTAAAAATTCTCGATAAAAGGCTGAATATGTGTAATGGTAATCAGTAATGCATACTGTAATATGATCAGATAATTAAAAATTTTTCAAATTAATTTCTTTTTCTCATTTACTAATTAGATCTTACACATTGTAAATGAAGAAAAAGGAAAAAAGACTACACAAAGTAAAGGTCATTATAGGTCGTCATTGCTATTGACCTGAAATTCTTTCGTAAGCCTTCAAACTAGCAACTATTCAAACATCTGTAATGGGTAATTTTTGTTTACATCTATAGGGATTATTCAGAAAAGAAGTAGAGATCAATGAAATAGGTGAAGAAATGAAGAGGGAAAGGAGTAGAAAAGGTATAGTTTTGATTGTAGATGACAAGGATGGTTGACATTCTGTACCACTTCAAGCCCATAATTATCAGCTCTTCAGTAAGCTTATTTCATGCAATTAGCTGTAGCAATGAAGCGAACTTATACCCAGCAGGATATCCCAAACCTCCTCTCGTTGTAACCCCGTTATTCCCGTTCATCTATCCTTATTTCACCTCCTTTTCTTCCCTTACAATACAAAGCAAGCAGCACATCGATTACACCATCTGTACATCAAATTTGAATATGATTACTTGGTCTGTCTTCCTTAACTAATTCTCAATTTATTTTTACCGCAATAACTCATTTCAGATGAGGGTAAAATATTTGTGAGAACAACGAAGCTTCAGCAATTTTCATTTAAGTTTTAAAAGTTAAACATTTTCCCAATAAAATAATTTGATATTATTTGAATAATTTTCCTTTTTTATTTTAGAAATGAGAAAATATTTCAAGTTACAATAAATTTCTATTCATTCTATCTGTTTTTTTGATGGTTATTTTAGCCATACAGTACAATGGAAGTTAGAATTTCTCAGAGCCTGAATCACTGCAAGATTTTTCTGAAAAAAATATTATTTTAAATTTATTGAAATATTTTAATCTCTTTTTATTTCCTCAGATTTAAACTTTTACAAATTATTTAATCATTATTGGTATTGAAGTTATCAAAAAAAAAAAGAAAGAATTATTTAGTGAGTAATTTAATGAGGAATTCTTGAAAGTTAAAATCAGTTTGACACAATTAATTTCTTTTTCGATCATCTAATTGCTATATCTGAGAAGCATAAAAGTAGAAGGAAAAAGTTTTTCGATCATTTTTCCATCTCTCTTTGGGACTATTTTTTTTTCTCAATCCTTCTCTGATCAAGTTATTCAATAAATTAAATTATTTTCTTATTTCATTGCAATTTACTCATTTCATCTGACAAATTTTTTTCACCGCTTTTTTTCGTCTCTAAATTTCTTATTTTAAAATAGATAAAAAATACTTAAAGGAGCAAATTTCGATGCAAAGTTTTAATTTAATTGAAAACTAATGAAATAAAAAAAAAAAACCTAATCTTTTGCATTTTTTATCACATGATATCTCCTAAAAAAGAAGAATGAAAGGATTTTTGTTGTTAGCTTTTTTTATTTTCTCTGAAAAACAATGTATACTATGAAATTTAATGCTACTAACATTTCTTGTATTCATGGCACTGTTATAATGAAAACGAAATACGAAGCAATCAACAATGATTTTATTATAATCAAAATTTCAAATTTTCAATTTCACAATTTTTTCATATTTAAAAATATTAGAAATATTCATTGTTCAAATTACTAGTTGTAATAACTGTGAAAAAAAAAACTATTATTTTGTTGACGAAAATTATTAATTTATTTTTGCACAATGATCTATAGTAGTATTGGCAATGAATTAAATAAGGCTATTGCTTGATATTGAAATTATTGCTTGAGCCTAGCTATTACCGTAACCTGATTGAAAAGACGAGGAACAAAACTACACATTACATTTAAATGTATTCTCGTCATCGTCATTCGTTGAATTGCATATTAATTGTGACTCCATTCCATTCTGTCCAGTGCAATTGAGCATTTTCTACTTCCGTTGTAACTTTTTATCCATCTTTTTTTCTCTCTCTCTCTCTTCCATGTTTTTAACTTTCATCTTCATCATATTGAAATTTTTGATCAACAGAGCCTATTAAATAAGTAAGAAAAAGGCACTAGGCAAAATAATTTAGCGAAATTCCAAAGAGAAAGCTAGATTCCGAAAGATTCCTTCTCTTCTCTTCTCTTTCATTTCTGTCTCTTTCTTTGTCGCTTTTATTCTCTCTCTCTCTTTTGCTTTCTATGATACGAATGTATTTAAAATTAAATTAACTTCCACTTTCCTTTCTACCAGACAAATTGTAAGGCAATCCCAGAAAGTCTTTTGCATCGTTTTGATTAAAATTTCTTAATGTACCACAAGTAACAATACCAGAAGCCATTTGCTTCTGAAATCCATTTACTGGCTTCTGATTCAATGTAAAGAAAACATTTCGAAATATTCCAGAAGATTATCAACAATTTTTGTTAATTTTTGGCAATATGTTAATCTATAGTTACGCATAGAATTAATTCATCGGATGATACTTTGGAATATTCTATCAAATGATGAATCATTTCATTCAAGTGGGGATGCTAATTAACTGATTAATTTTATGATCCTGTTATACTCCTACCGTAGGAATCTTATTTTTAAGCGCGGCTATAAAGCTTTTTAATTTCTCATATTTATTGCCATTATATACAAATTGATTAGAACTAATAAAAATGAATTATAATATAATACAGTAAAGTATAAATGTTAAATTTAATTCCTAAAAACTGCAAAAAAAATTGAAATTACTTCAATGACTAAAGTATATACTAGAAAATAGTCATAATAAAGTAATTTTAAAAAAGAAAAAAATTAAAAAATTGCATTATACAAAATTTAAAGAGTAGAAATAAAAAAAAGATTTCATATAATTTTGTCAGGTTTGGTTTCAAAATAGGCGTGCCAAACATCGCAAACAGGAAAAGCAACTGTCAAAAGCTTTGGTACCGCAAACAGTTTTTCCGACGCAAAGTGCCGCAGGTCAAATTATGCGAACACCGATGTATCCATCCACTGCCACGATGTCAGCCAGAGCTGCTGCTGATTCTTTCTGGTAAACAAAGAAAAGAAAATGTTGAGAAAATTTTAAACTTTTTTAAAAGTGTTAAATTAAAAGAAAACTGATAGATTGCAATATTAGTTTTAAATCAAATTAATAATCTAACTTATTTTATATATTTCTTTAATCCGTCACAAATGTGCAATAATTGCTGCTTATTTATCGGTAAAAGGTTAAAGTTTAGGACGAAGTTTCAAAAATTTCAATCTTCAATAAAAATATTTCAATCACAAAATTATTGCAGTTTACTTCAAAGACAAATTTATTTAGCATTAATCGTTTATTTCCAATAAATTTTAGAATAAGCGAACTAATTATAAATGAGTTTTATACAAAAATTTTATCAGCGTTATATTTCAATTATCAATTTCAAGTGTTTTTTTTTCTTGATAATTTTCAGGTATCAACCATATCCGGTAGCTCATCCAATGACCTATCCAGCAGCGTCTGCTTATGGAGCTGTGTCAGGTGCTCATACTTTTGGCACATCAATGGCCACGTAAGTATTTATTTTTCCTTTTTTTCTTCCTCTCTCTCTCTTTTTATCTCTTCAACAATTAATTATTTAAAGTTGCAAACAAAAAAAAATTTCCAATTAAAACTTCGATATTCTTTTTGCAAATTTTAGATCAACAATTAACCCATTTAGTACCGATCCAGCCGAGGAATTCTATCAAAAAAGTTTGGCATTACGGGTGAGCTGCCAACCGTCAACGACAAATATTCAATATCAAAGTTGAATAATACTAAATTAAAACGTAAAGTATTTTCTTGTTTTTTTGAAATCGAATGAGAAAATTTTACATGCAAAAAAAAATTGCAGCAATTTTAATTTAAAATTTCAAAATTTTCAATAATTTATTCTTTGTTGAGCTTTTGTTTAAAATGCCAGTTCCTTTGTGTATTTGATCTCATGGATAGGTTCTATTTTAATAAATAAACTATTTCTTTTATAAATTTATTTGATTTCTTAAAAAACTAATGAAAAAACAAATTATTTTAGTGCCATTTTCTTGCCAACTTAACTTATTAATTTTAACATAAATATGAAATGAGACAGTTAAATGCGAAAATATTTTCAATGATTTTTTTTCTTTGGTAATTAATAATTTTTGTTAAAAAATATTGCAAATGAATTTTCAAAATTAACGAAAATTTTTAATTAAATGAGAAATGAATAAATAAATTTTCCACGTTTCTAGCTACATTGAGTGGGTAATGAATAATTATTTTTACTAAGACGATAGCTTTCTCAAGAAATTTTCACTACAAACACCTGGTGGTATTTTAATTTAAAAGTTAATTTTATATTTATAATGCAGAATTCAATTGTAAACTGTCAACTGTTCACTTTTTTTTTATCCGCTAACTGTACCATTTTTTTCTTCATTTTAATATGTAATGCTGCTTTATGAATGAAATTTCATTCTTTAATGTAATTTCTCTGTTTTTCTTTTTTTTTTTTTTTTTGCTTTAAATGGGTAACATGTTGTTTAAATGTTATTTATTCTTCTCTTAAATAATTAAAATATTTGAATGATAGCTATTAAATACAACTTGATAAATTTCTTTCTTTAGTCCTCAAATGAATTGAAATGTTTTTTTTTAAAAAAGAAGCAAAATTAAGTTATAATTAAATTCTGCATCGACTATTCTGATTTGTTCAGCCAGTATTTTGCTGATAAATTGATAGTTTCATTGCAATTTGAATATTTTGAAAGATTGAACAATAATTCGCAGGATAATTAGGATAATTATAAAAAAAAAGTTTTAAAGATTGATATATATGCAAAAAGGAAAAGATAATTTGCAAATATTTTGAGTTGAAAAAAGTAAGTTTGAAATTACGGCTAAATTCTCGTTGAATTTTGCAATAAATCAATCAAAATCAAATGAAATGATATTGGCAAAGAAAAAATAACAGCTAGAATTATTTGTTGAATGTTAATTAAATGACAATTAATTGATCTATTCCATTATCCAATTATCGTTTTTTCCACATTTTGAATTTTGATTCTTTGAATAAAAGAAAAAGATACGAAGTATTCTTTGCGTTAATTATTATTAAAATGCTTATCATTTTTCTCTTAACACATGCATAATTAATTTCAACAATAATTTATTCCGTCAAAAAAGATTTATGTGAAATAATCAATGAACAAGTTCAACAAATAAATGAATTCAAATAACAAGAATTTAAGAACGAATGAACTGAAATGAAATTATAAGTGATAAATGCGTGGTATTAATAGTATGCATCATAATCACATCAGAATCTTATTAAAAATTTTAATGATGTTGAAATAAATACACTTTATGAATTATTCTGATTTGATTTACAGACTATATGGTATAGTCTTCATAAAAATAAATACTCATTCTAAGTTTAAAAAGTTATAAATAAATTAATACTTCATTTTCTTTTTTTAAAAAAAATATCAAATGTTTTTGAAAAAAAATATTGTTTTAAAATTTTAAAAGTATTTCCAATCACATCATAACTTACTCAGTCATTAACTTACTAGATCACAATGCCTTACGATTGATTTCATTTGCATATGCAATTAATGATTTTATCTTATCGAAAATAATTCTAGTTTCTCAAAAAACAAACAAAACACGAATAAATTAGAGAAATATAATACAGATGAAAGAAATGAAATTATTTTCTAATTTCACAACGTAGTCCGCGATAACCTGGATTGCAGATACAACGTGGTAGGCCACGTGACGTCTTTATACATTTCGCGTTATTATAGCACAAATTTAAGCAAATATCTGAAAAATTAAAAATGTTTTCTTTTATTGCGACGTTAGCAGTGGAATAATATTTATTTTGCTTAAATATTAGTATTAACGTTACCGTAGACGTATGTATAAGTCAGCACAATTAACAATCATTACGTTTACAAATTTTATTTTTTTGCTAAACTGAATGAACTATTGCAAATTTCATTTCATTCGTAAATATCAATAGGTCAACATTTGTTTGTTATTAATTGCTTAATCAACAGGACAATCTGCAAACAATGCCTAATTGACCAAATCACCGCATGTGAACATTATTATTAATAGATAAAATTAGAGTTAAATAATAGCGTTTAATTTGACTAATGGTTTGATTAATACTTTAGTCTCTTAATTAGTAATCATCTGACTTTATTAGATCAACAAATTATATCATCATTCGTTTTTTCCTCACCTTGTATTTATTGAACATCGAACTAACCTGTACAGGTAAAACCGTTTCCAACAAAGCCCGGTTGACATCGACAGCTATAAGTCGGCTTGTTTTCTTGATCAGGTAAATCAATACATGCCGCCAACCAATGGCAGTTGTGCTCGCCGCTTGTACACTGATTCGTTGAAACACAAGTTTCGACCGATGTAGCACCTTAAATGAAAAAAAGTAAGCTAGATTCTAATTAATCTGATTTTTATCATATTTTTCTAGCTCAAATAACCATTTTCTTCAATAGTTTCACTAGTGTTACGTATAAAATAATTACCAAAGATCCTTGTTGTGGTACCGAATGGACATTTTTTACATGAATTGGAACCAATTTCATCCTGATAATAACCATAACTACAGTTCAGACATTTTTTATGATCGAAACTTAAATAATGTCCTTGTTGACAGTTTGCTGAAATTATTTCATTTCAGAAGCACTGATGGTCACCACTTAATGAAATTCGATGTTAATAATTTTATATTTATATTATTAATTTGCTATCGTTTTATCGAATCGGTATTAGTAGGATTCCGTATTAATAATCTTTCAAAAATAATAATGACTCCTCTTCAGTAGTAATTAGATCATTGATTGATACTAACGCAATGTGCAAGATTTCTCGCTTGTTGATCCAACCGATTCCGTAATAAATGCTGGATCACAGGGTCGGCATAGTAAATCTTTCGATTCTTTAAAAAATCCGCGCTGACACGGTACACAAGTGCTATCAGATGAATGTTCCTCGCCAGCTGGGCAATTTTCTGAAATAAAAAAGAATCGGATCGGATGGATGAAACATTTAATTGTAACCAATAAATGATGGATTACAATTAGCAAAAAAAAATTATTTTATAATACTGTTGAAAGTTTAATAATTTCTGACAAATGCTTCAAAACATGACAGCTAAGAAGAATAGATATTTCACTTGTCACTACTGGATTTGACTACTACAACATCATTACTGCTTTGATTGCAAGTATTGATAAAAAATTTTTACCGATACATTGATCGATTGAAGTTGAATTGATGCTAACAGTGACAGTGTTTTGTGGACACGGTAAGCAATCTTTTGAGCCTGGATCTGGTTGATAGGCCAAATAACCACATGGTTCACATTTGTTGGTTATTTGGTTCAGAAAATGGCCAGGAGGACATTCTACTGCAAACTAATGAAATAAAATCTCGGTAGTTTCAAATTTGTATGGATAGCGATAAAATTGAAAATTGAAAATAGAAAAAAGTAAATTTAAAATTTCCAAAGGATGAGGATCAATACAAACCAATGCATGCAGTTTCATTAATAGATCCGGTGATTAGTGTCGTATATCCGTGAGGACATTTATAACATCGTGGTCTGCCGGATCGATATTGAAAGTAACCTCTTGGACAATGTTCACACTTGTTTGATAAAAGGCTGTGATAATGGCCAGGTTCGCAAAGTACTATGAATAACAAAGTTTATGAAATTTGATTAAGTAATAAATAATTATGAAAGAGAAATTGCAATATTGCTGAATATTTAATTTGCTATTTGAAGAGATATTATTTGACAGAATAGTAGTAAAATAATGAGTTTCATTGCAAATATTCCTAAACTTTTCTTGAACTTTCAAAATAATTTTTCCCATTTCTAGTTTTACCAGCAGTTGATAAGTGCATAGAAAGGAAAGTTGCAGTATAATTTCAACGATAACTTAAGTACTTTCTCTAATCGAATTTAATTAATTATGTTTGATTTCATGTTTTTTCATCAGTTTAAAAATTAGTTTTGCTATTTTTTAATGTTATTTCATGCCCAATAAAATCATGCAATATTAGGTTAACATGTGCATCATCTACACTGTTTCATATATTTTACAGACTAGTTTGAGTTGAGGACTAGTCTGATTTGAATATGATAGCTTGATGTGAAGAAATTTGTTAGAATTGAAATAAATATGAATTATTGTGGCCAGATAAATGAAAAAATACCTTCGATTGATTCAGGAAACAAATCGAACAATTTTTATGTTGCAAGTATTTGCAGCTGTATGATTAAAACCATGAAATTATCACCAAAAAAAAAAGTAATCTATTTTAGTTTTTCCAAATGAATGCTAAATTCAATAATTAATTTTAAAAAGTCAAACTAATTAAATGAATCAATGAAATTATGCTAGTTTTAGCAATTTTAATCACATTTTAGGCTGAATATCAATGTTAAAAAAACCCGTAACGTAACTAATTTTACTTAATTATTTTAATTGCTTTAATTATTGATGAAATATATTAATTGGCCTATATTATCATGCAATGTGATATTGGGATGATAGTTTTAAGCATATTTATCAAGCAATTTTTATCATGCATTCATTTCCATTTCAAACAAAATGAACTTCAAAAACGAGAAATATATTTTAACTGTAACCCGCAAAGAGCAAAATTTTCTTCATTCTTCAAGTATTTTATACTCTCATGTATTGATTAATTAATTGATTATCCAGTTATTGAAATGAGCCACATTTTTTTTTTTGCAACCACAATGTGTAAATATCATTGCTAATCAATCAATTATCGGCATGTAATTAACTGAATAAAAAAGTAAATGTGAGTTAATGATAGATTAAGTTAGCAGGAATGATGTCCTTGTTAGACCGATATTGTTCTTGTTAGACCGATACTGTTTTTTGATATCTTGAATTTTACTGTTTTAGATTTAAAAAGAAATGATAAATGTAAGAAAGAAAGGTTCTAAATTAGATTGCAATGTTTTGCATTTTTTTTTTGCAACTTTTAAAATAAAAACTTCAATTGTTAAAAATTGAATTTTCCAAACTGATTACAAACAATAATAGCAAAGTTCAATTCAGTGTAACATTTTTCGTTGTTTTTTGCTTTGGAAAAGTATTAGTGATCAGTGATCTGTGATCAGATAATGTTGTGGGATACATAATATATTAGTAATTCCCCTTAATAGTTGAATACAAGTAATATTGTATAAAATTCTTGTTAACATGCTTATCAATTTGTTAAAAATGATCATATCATCAATATTTGCAGTGTAATTTCATCTTCAGATTTTGGGTTAAATAAAAAAGAAATCAAGATTTTTAAATTTCAATTATCATTTTATGGCAAAGCAATAAATCATTATTGATCCAATGATCATTTATGCAAATTAACTGGAAATATCATTTTTGTTGTCAACAGTTGAAGATGAAGATGGAGCAGTATTGGTAGAAGTGATTGATGATGAGGAAGCGGATGATTTTTTGACATTTTGAGTTTTAGTTGTAGGTGATGATAATATATCAGCAGGTCGTGAATTACTCGGGAAATCATCCTTACTGCATTTATCCTGATCGATCAGGGTGGAGCCCCGATAGCAGAAGAATGCTTCATCAAAGTTTAATGTTTGCGATGGTTTTCCAAGTATTTTCAGGGAATTCGTATACTGAAAAATGCCACCACGTAGACCAATTTGTATAACTGCATAGACTGTTGATGTTGCGTCTACTTTAACATTTTGAATTGGATCTCTGAAATTTCAAAAAGGAAAGAAAAAAATTTATCAAAGTGATTTTTCATTATTTCCTCCCACATCGATTAATTTGATATATAAAAAATAATAACTGAATAAAAATTTCTTCAATCAATGCTTTTTCTCAAATGAATTGCTATGAATTCTATTTGTATATTAGTAATTATCAAAATTTCATTAGACTTTCAATTAGCAATAATTATCAAACTTTTAGCAGAAGATTACAGTTGCAGTTGATTTTTTGCATGAAATTGTATGATCGATTTAAGAAATTTTCAAATCACAATCCAAAATATAATTCAAGATGAAATTTGATAACAATTCAGTCTACTTTTTTTGCTTTAAAATCGGTGTTAACCTTTCCGCAATGAATGTTGCATTGATTCGGTAATAATTTGGCTGTACAATTTCTCCGGTCACTTGTACTTTGCCACAATCATTTACTTTCCTGAAATTAACATCCCTTCTAACATTGATGATAAATGATGGAATGGAATGAAGAATCATCATTCATGAAGAATCATTAATTAGATATTTTTGAAGAAATGTGCTATTAATCTCTAATTAATAATGTCTTAATAAATAAATTGCTGACTACGTATAATATTCAAAAATTTCCAGTCATTTTTCTCTGCTTGACAGCACATTTTTTTTGCTTTGCAATATACTTTTTTTATTATATTTTATATAATTAAATAATTTAATTGCTGCTGTATTCGTGCCATATTGATTGAATAATTTAGTTATTGAATGCATAAAATCTTGTAAGAAAAAGTAAATAGCTACGATGTAATTATAAATTTTACAATAGAAAGTGCTGCATAATTATTATTTAATTTTTTTTTTCAGAATAAGACCGAGAGAAGGAGAGAATAGAAGAGAGTGGAAGAGAGATTTTTTAAAAAAAAAGATGAATTTTTACGAATTCGTATTGATAATAACAGGAAACTAATTGAATTTTCAGAATTTATCGGAATGGAATGCAACAATTTGGTTATTTTTTCTTTCTCTGAAGATTGACTATTCGCAATTTTAATCCTAATTATCGTAAGTCATCAAAATTAAAATGTCGGGTTTTCCAACGAAACGAATCGTGATATATTTATTGATAAGGATGATACAAATAAGTGAATACTGAAGGAAAATGAATTACATCAATCATTTCATTCCACTTTAAAATACCTGTGTGATATTTATAGCTTATATTTAATTAATTACTCAAAACACAGCTTTTGCTTTTCTCATAGAAAGAACAATTTCATCTTTTTTTTCAGCGATTTTTTTTTTATTTTTTTTTTGTTTCTTGCAAGGGAATTTTCATCTTCCTCTTGCATAAGGAAACAAAATAGACACTATGGCGAATGCGTGAATATTGAAACTTTTGAAAATTCAGAAAATTTTATTAAGTAGATCTTTTCTTATAAATGGGTTGATGATTCATGGCAAAATAGTGACTGTAATAGGGGTTTCAAGAAATGATGTGAAATTCTTTTAATTAAATGAGGCATCTAAAATCAATTCCAAAAAAAATTTCAACGAATTTTAACATTTTCATTATTGCAATGAGAACATTTGGCGTGTATAATTTAAAAAGAATTTTTAAAGCAAAAAAATTCATTTTGATTTTCCAGTTTTTGTTATTTAAATGTATGAGAAATTTTTGCAGAAGTTTACCTATTTGATAGCTTATTAAATTTCAATTAAAAATTTTTCCTACTTCTGTACTAAATGTTAATGCATTTCAAAATTAACGAAATTTCACCATAAATTGGTATCAAATTTGCATTGGACAGTCTAATCAAATTTTATAAACTGAGAGAAAGAAATTTGTTTTTTTAAAAAAATGAAGAATAATTTCAATGAAATCATGGAAATAACTAATCTCAAAATACTTTTCCAGTTTCATCGAAAATCTCGACTTTTTACCAAAACTAGAAGGCCTCACAATTTGAAGAAAATTTTTTCTTCAGAAGGTCATTCGTCATGGCATTTGAGATAACAGCTCATCCACAAATAAACAACTAATAAATCTATTTAATGAGATTTTCTGTGTATTTAGGATAACAGCTCATCCATAAACAAACAATTAATAAATCTATTTAATGAGATTTTTTGGTTCGAAGTGAAAAAAAGACTAGAAAGTTAAAAAAGAAATTCGAAAACTTTATTCAATAAATCAAAAACTCAAGAGTTTCTTTGCTAAAATCATTTTATCGTGAATAAATCAACTGTTACAAATGTGATTCCAAAATAACTGAGTGCAAGAAATTTTTATTCCAAAAAATATTTCAATGATTTGTAAATCAGACAGAAAATTTATATTTTTAATTGTTTGATGTTGAGCAGCCAGCTGGATACGACCACTGTTGAAAAATAGAATTAATCGCTTGTTAGCTCTATAATTAATTAATTGACTAGGCTGAACAGCTTAATCTTCATAAAAAAACAGCTTAAAAATTGAACAGCTTAATATTACATATATTACCTCGTGGCTGTTTTTTTTTTGCTCGAACCATAAGGAAATTTCTTTGGTATTAACATTATCATTATGAAGTATGTTAAATCTTGAGCAAAAAGTTGCATTTCACAAAATTTCAGCGAAATTTAAATCACAGATTGCCATAAAAAACCGAAAATTAAATGGTCTTCCCATAGTTGTTAAATTAGAACAATTAATTAACAAAAAAAAGTAGAGTTTGATTTGAAAAATTTTTCACTTCTACTCTCACGGCTAAATTTGGTTTAATTAATTAATGAGAAATAAGATTGGGATTTATTAATTTAAAAACTTCCTTTCATTTACAAACTTCCATCAGAACTTTTTCTTTTTTCTAAATTTATCATTTTCTGAAGCTTCGAAATACAATATTCCGTATAAAATACATCGATATTTCTATTGTCACTTCTAAATGGAACAATTTTGCAAGAGATTTTCAACATCAAATTTTGCTTATTATCTTCTTTTCTCTTTTTTCTCGTACTCTTACTGTTTCTTTACACTAAAACTTTCCAGATCTTTTTTACTTTAATCACATTTCCCTTGTGTGTCACTGTTTTTTCGTCTTAAGTGTTTTTGTGCTTCGTTTTTCATTTTTAAAAAATAGCAAAATCATTGCTTTCGAACAAATTTTAAAATTTATTCTATAAGTTTAAATTTAAATAAATTTTTCGCAATTGTTTCCAGTAATTTCCTTTGCTCTCAAATCTTCCGAAGAATGGTTAATGAATGATTATCAGTTTGCTGCAATAAAACTGCCGTTCTGCTAAATGATATTGTCGTGACAGGGGAAGATTAGCTAGAAGACAAGGAAGACAAGACAAGAACACAAGTTACAGTACAATCAGTAACATTTTAATCACCTAGTGCTATCCACTTCTGATATAGTTATAACTATGTAATTTAAATGCGATATTCATTTATGTATGGCCTAACTACTACAGTTTCACTTGCGGTACCATAATAATAGTTCATTTTAGTACGTGTAATTAAATTATCGTTAAATGACAATTTCAAAACAATTTTTAATTTCGATCGTAAAACGGTAAAAAGATGAAAAATAGTTTCGAAATTTTATTCAAAAATGGCATTTATAATTATTTGTATTGGAGTCATTTACTATTACTATTAACTAATTTTTTCATCTTCCTTATTCAATTTTATCTTCTCTTCCTCTCTTTCCCTTCTTTTTTTTTCTTATCATTTCAGTCTTTTAGAAAATGGATAAATAGTTTTTTTTTCTTTTTAAAAGAATTTCACAAAAATCTAATCACTATTTTAACCAAAACATTGTCAATTATTCTTTCATTTTATTGTTGTTTGTTAATCGTTAATGGGAAATTGGGATGAATTTTAAATTTCCATCCCTCTTTCTCTCTCTTTTTTCTCCTCCTTTTAACACTCTTTCATATTACAGCACTGATTAATTCTTTTTTTTTTTCATTTTCGTTTGAGAGAAACAAAAGGAAAGTGAATGTCAAATCCATCAAAGTTGTTTTCTTTTTATTTATCAAAATTTTTACCGAAAAAAAATTTCGTTTTTTTTTTTTTTTTTTGGAAAAAATTAAACGAAAACTTTTAAACATCGGATCTGATAATGTTAATAAATAGGATTGGATTAAAAGCTTAACAAAAATACGATTAAGGTAGGTTGTTAAAGAAAGAAGAAAAAAATAACATATTCAGTAAAATTTGGTTTAAAATAAAGTAATTTAAGTAAGAATTGTTTAGTGTGTCATTCTATCTTAATATATCTTGCAATTGATAATATGCCAGAAAAATATCATTTTTTTTGAATAATTGAATAACTTCAACAACAGGTAAGCCAAATTTTTATGTGTAATGTTAAACTTGAATATTGAAATGTCAGGTGTAATTCAAATTTCTCTATCTTGACCACTGTAGCAGTAGAGTTTATGTTGCCTAAGAACTCAATAACTTCTATTAATCATTTATCAAAAATAAGTTGGAATGATGCGGACAAGTGTGAATAGTAGAAAAAGAAAAAGGAAGTGCTATTGACTGTTGGAGAAAATTTTTAAGTTTAATTTTATTTACGCCTAAACGTAAACAATTTACTATTCATTAGAAGATATAATGATATCCTCAGATGAACTATTTCTAGGTTTTCAATATTATTATCTCTGCACTAACTTTATTTACTAGAAGATTGCAGTAGAAACAGGGCTTATTATTAAAATATAATTGAGTACATAGGAAATTACTAGGCATGACAAAATATTTCAGAAATACCAAAAGTCTAATAAAAAAAGCCTTATGAAAAATAAACGATTTATTTCAAGCTAGCCAAAATGAAATCCAAATAAATTTTTAACATAGGAATATGAAAACAGATGTAATCTACACATATCACTTAGAATGACAGTATAAATATAGCCTAAATGCACAGACCAGTTTAAAATGATCATTGTTTGAAAGACACTTACTTTTCAGATTTTGAACCACCACAAATTAACCAGTGCTTATTGATGAAACGTAGAGAAGCAAGGAGGCTATTACGCATGATAACATTCCATTTTGGTACTTTTTGAATCTTTTCAAGTGATGCATTCGGATAATCCACCTGAAATCGTACCACTCGAACAGCTGGTACTGTTTCTTGAATTGCAGTAGTTTCTTCTGTTGCAATTAGCAGTATGCAGCAGCTAATGATATTAGCCAAAAAATATCGTCGATTATTGTAGATGGATAAATGATGATACATAATCATCTTTGGGAAAATCTTGTTGCGAATTTACTACTCTTTTCTACTGTGCTACTACCACCACGATGTAATTACCACCTTTAACGATATTATATAACAACAACGCCACTCCTCTTCACCATCGTTCCCAGAAAATTTTCGAACTATAGGATCTCTCATTCTCTCTCCTCTTCCGATTTTGTTTTGGTGATCCATTAATCCGTGACATCTTTTCTCAGCTGAATATTGTTGGCATTATTCATTTCTTGTTACGGATGTTGCTGACCTGAATATTACTATTCCTGTTTGTCTTCTTCTTCATTTGCCTCTTCTTTTTCTTCTTCTTCATTTACTTCTTATTCCAATCAAACATGAGAATTAATTAGTTTTAGAAACCGTATAACGGTGCAAACACATTGGAATGATTGTTTAATTCAATCGCACAAAAAGAATCAATTAATTGACTAATACAAAAAGGAATTCGTAGTTGAAAATATAATTTAACGTTAACTATAAAAAATCGGCGAACTGGAAAAAAAACAAAAAACAATGATGTTAAATTAATACAAATGCAATTAACTGCATTTTAATTAACATTATTTTAAAAATCACAAGTATGAGAATTAAAGGGAAATAAAAGTTACGCAGAAAAAAAAATTACTAACAAAACTTCAGCAAACTTCAAAAAAAACAATTAAATGAATCGAATTTTTTGCATTGCTATTTCTTCAATTTTCATACCATCATTTTTGAAAAGAGGTTTGATCAGTATTTTCAATTATTTTTATCATTAAAAAAAGAACGCTCTGAAGGTTGAAAATAAATTTATAGCTCTTTTTCATTAATTTAAAACAATAAATAGGCTTGAAATTAATTAAATTAGTTCACTTCGATTTCTTACAAACTTAGCCTTTCTTAAATAAAACAGTCGTCCAAATATCATTCTTCATATTCTTCCAAATGATTGTATAAAATTTCAGTTCTTTTGAGCAAAATTCATTTTCAATTCTTTTAAAATCTACTAATGCATTTCATCCTCTACCTATGAAAAAAAACAAATTGATTATTATGAAATTTCTTTTGTAAATAATTTTAAAATAATGCTTTGTAAATAATTTACTCATAAAATAAATAAAAGTATTTAATTATTTCGATCAACAACTACGAATGGATATTTTTGTGGAATATATCTATCAAAAATCTTACCAGTGATTTAAATATGAAAGAAAAAATCATTTTTTCAAATTGATGCCAAAGTGAGAATTTTAGTGCCACAAAGACATTTTATGACTGCAGTCTGCATTAAAGATAAGCAAGTATTACCATGAGAAATTATCAATTTTCCTCTTTGACCTAAATTAAAGTATTAAAGCTATGAATGAACTGAATGATAGACAAATATTGTAATACATTCTATGTATGCAAATTTATTGGGAATTTTTTTTTGATAAATGAAATAATTTCATAGTTTCGGTTTTGTTTTTTTTCGAATTTTTGTCATAAGCAGCTGAAAGTGCTCACTTCACAACTTATTTTTTATTTTTCTTACTTCTCATTTTCTTTCTTTAAAATCACTTCTATTTCCATGTAATCAAAATGTTTGATGAATTTTATAAAGTCGAACGACAAAGAGGGAGAGAGAGAAAGAGAAAAAGAAGAAGACTGGATATGAGAAGATAAGAAAAAGTGAACTTTTCAAGAATGGCTTTTTTGGAGCAGAAACTTTGAAAATGTGTACGTTAAAAGTAAGTTCAATGTTATAAAATATGTCGAATTTTTCGTCTTACTTTTTTTCGTTATTTCATTTTCTTCATTTAAATTAATTTGCAAAACTTGCCATAGAATAATAAAAATTCAATCAAAACTAATAATTTTAAATGGTAAAATTGCAACTTTACTGATATAAAAAAACTTACATTTCAACAGTTCATTGAGATGACAATTCGAAAAATATTTGATTCAATCATTTTAGAAAATCGTAATAATGAAGCAGAATTAGCGATAATAACATTTGGTTTGTTAAGTGGCAAATGTAAATTTTGTTCATTATGCAAATACATTGCTGCGTTTCTTCCGAATTTATGCAAGTAGGAAAATGAGGGATTAATTTGTTAAAATTTAGCGTTAATTCTTATTAATACTAGAATCCATTTTTTCTAGGTTTTAAATTTCAATTTCTACTTTGAAACTGCTTCCACAATATCTTGAATTTACTAATTATAAATTTTCTTCCTGTCTCTTAATAGTTTATTTAAAAATCTAATTTGTATTAAATGCATATTCGAGTAAGCTTTGGTCATAAAATTAATAGGAACAAGACAAACAATTCCAGCATCTTACATAAAAATTTCTTCTAAAAAATAATCCGATTTGCAATTACTGACTTCTTTCACAATCCTCAATGAAATATCTAGGTTAGATGCTTTACTGCATGAAGCAACAAGCAATTTTTGGAAAGCATCAATTTTCACTTTCTAAAAGCATCAATTGCATATTTTGATCGCATATGGACTACGAAAGTTATTTAAAAATAAAGTGAATGTAATTTATGTGTGTTTTTATATTTAAAAAAACTAATGTACATCGACAATTTTGTAACTAGCATAACTAACTATTTGAGAATTATGGTAAACTTCCGTCATTGTGCACCAGTTGGATGAATAATTTCATTTTAAACTTTGCTGTGACATTTTAAATTTTCAAACATGACATGACATATTTGCATGTCAAAACGATATGATGAATAATGTTCGATTGATGGATGGATCTATTTCTTTGATCTCAATTTTCTGTCCGTTTTTTGAATCTCTCACATCAAACTTCTGTTATATATTGCATTTTTTCTGTCGAAATTTAACGTAATGATTCAACTTTACGATAAGATAAGCTTGTTGAACTATCCATTCTCATTTATATTGAATCCTGAAATCCCGGAATTTCAACACTGAATAAAGTAATTATTGTTAAAATTTCACTTGAAAACAACAAACAGCGAAAAGAGAGATGCATTAATTACTTAATAACTGATTCAATTGGAAAGACCATATTTTTTTCAAATTACTATTGATGATTTTTCAACATACAAGCGAAAAAATATCATCATTTTTTAATTCATCAAATTGGAAACCGATAAAAGTTCATTTTTCGCTTCTAAAAGTTTTTTAATTTGTTAGTTTTTTTCATTTAAGGTAATTCCGTAGTGAATAGCAATCTGTACAATTATTAAACGCGATAGTCATATGTCTTATCTCTCTTATTAAAAGTATTGAAATTTAATTTTCATTGTCATTTAAATGTTTTTAATAAGTTGTTTCAAATTCTAACTTCTGTGGTTTTGCAAGAAAAGAAAAAACCTAGTGATTTCTTGATCAGTCATAATCAATCGTAGTGATCAATATTGTAAGCCAAATAAGGCCTTGAAATTTTGCATTAGTGTAATTGGTTTTACTTGAACCTTACAATGATATTACCTCTTGCTATAGCTAAATAATTTTTTTTGGATGTGTATTGTTTTTTTAATGATTTGTGTAAAACGTTTTGGATTTTTATATAATTAATTTCAAATTATTAATTCTTAGCATTCCAGCATATTTTGATATAATTTGTTGGGCGCTGATCATTTTAGATGATTATTGCTGGCCGATTTAAGGCTAGGCAAAGCACTGTCGGTGACAAGGTGCAAATTTTAATGTAATATCAAATATTACAAATTGTTATTTGTCATCTTGCCTTGATCACTTAGCTACCTTAACTTATTAAATACATTGCAAAAATTTTATTATCAATAATTTATACAAAACTTATCACTCTTTGAAAATTTGTTGCTAAAGTGTTAATTTTTCAACTTTGAGGAATTTCAAGCACTTTTGTAAATTTGCCAAGAAAATTGAAGTTTATTTTCAAAGTATAAAATTTCTTCTACATTTTTTTAAAATTTAATAAAGTTTTTGATCACTGTTTGAGCACTTTTCACATCTTCGTTTTACAGAAAAAATCCAGAAAATCTCAGAAAAACGGAGACGGAAATTCAACAACAAGTCAAACTTCCATATCAGTAAATTTAATGAATGGTAGGCTCGTATCGAATTCATTATCATGCAGTGAAGGAAATAGTTCCGAAGCCGCATTTCAAATAAATCAACGCGGATCCGTCTTTTACATCGATGTAAGCTTACCATTAGCCACGTTTAATTTTTTGCTATCAAATAAGACATAAGTAATGGAAAAAATGATACCAACTCTTCTAAAATTATTTAAATATGTTTCAAAATCAAATATTCCGTAAATATTATTTCTAGATATCAAATTTTATTTATTAAGTTCGAGTTCAATGTATTTAAATTTTCGTCAATACTTTTCATTTTTGAATATTTCAGAGAAACAAATGGGGTTTAATTCATCAACAGACCGTTGCTTTAAGAGTAACTTGGAGCAAATTATACAGCACACCGCATTCAGCATGTCGCGGTATCAGTGCTATAATGGACGAAGTTTTCAGTCGTTTAAATGAGGCATTTATAAAATATTAATGTCCTTTTCAAAATTTTATAATCGACAAAATTTTTAAAAACCATAAACTTCACTTCAATTTTTTCCTTTGAAGCATTACTGATATGTTTTGTTTACATATTTGATTTTTTTCAAAATCCAATTGCAAAATTTGCAGAAAAACAAGCTACTTCGTGATATATTTTATAATGCGGCATTTGTTAATGGTATCGCGGAACGTCGTGCAATTGCAACATTGCATGATCATTCACAATTATTTGTATCACTAATGAGTCAAATAATTCGATCATTGGATACGAATTCTAACGATATTTTCAGACAGATTAATAAAATTGGTTTGAATCTAAGTTATTAATGTATAATTGAATGAGAAAAAAGTAGTGAACTTTGAATTTACTTCCAGGTTCATGTCATTATAATTTAACGAAATATGGTTTTCAACAAGAACTTTGGGATTATTTGGGTGAGGAATTGATCGATGCTTTGGTTGTACAGGTTTAATTTAATTCTTTCAAATTTTAGTAAATTTTAACAAAACGAGTTAAATTTACTTTTTTTAAAAGCTTTGTTTAAAAGTTTTGAAAGTTAAAATATTAAAAATTTTAAAACAAAGCTGAAATTGGTTTAAAAAAAAAAGACAGAAAAAAGAATTAGAATTTATTATCATACAAAATAACATTAATAAATATCACGATTTGAGACTGAGCCATTTCTTTGAATTTCTGTATTTTATTGATGTAATTTGATCGTATGAATATTTTGATCAGCAGTAATAAGTGCTCTTTTTATGGATTAGATGGAGTAAATTTTAATCATGCAATTATTTTAAAATTTATTTATTATTTTAAGAGAATAATTTACTTTTTTAACCGAATTTACAGTTTAATTTACTTTGATAGAAGTTAGTTAATGAAATTTTTGTCAAAAATTCAGAATTGCGTACGTAGTTTTCCTGGTTCATGTCGTGCATGGACAATACTAATAGCCAATCTCATTGATCATTTGAGTGCAGCTACGATGAAGCAATATCGGTCAAAGTCAATTTCACCTGAACGTCTCAAATCGACTGATCACTAATGCAACGAATTGAAGTGATAAACTCAGATTCGGCGTATCAAATTGTAAATGAATTAGCAAATAATTTGAAAAATAAGTAAAATACAAAAATTAAAAATTTTTTTGCTCTAACATGACAAATGCTATGATTCGTGGAATTTAATTCATTTTATAAGCCAAAGATAATATTCAATCGTAAATTTTAATCTAAGCCAAAGAAACGTATATAATTTTTCTCAAATGCTCCAAGAATTTAATAGTCTTTCATGTGAAAATCGTGCTTGGACTTTAATATTGACCAAAGCAATCATATGAAAAGTAACTTTAATCTAAATTTGATCATCTCTCTCTCTCTCTCTATCAAACATTTCAACGACAAAAAGAATTCACCGTCTTATCTTTTAATTTAAAAAATCTTTTAATTTCAATCTTGCTTTTCTAACTTTAATCGTTTAATGTTTATATTACAGAGTACATTATGTCGAAATGAATTTTAACTTTTATTTTGTATTAAAAGTGACAAAAAAAAAAAAAAAAAAAAAAAAAAATGTTGACATTATTTTATTGCTTCAAACAAATATAAATTTTGTCAGTTGAACTGCTATCATTAGATCATTGTCTCATTTTGTACGATTAATTATCATTACAATAAGTAACGATTGTTTTCTTTTTTCCGATGAAAAAAATCATCATGTCATATATCAAAGGTCATTTCAAGAATATTTGTACAAAAAAAATTAGGAAAAAAAGATGAAAACATATCGAAGTATTGCAATAATAAATGACTAGAAAAAGGAGAATAATTATCAATGGATGATCATTTTCACCTGATAACATCATTTATTAATTATAATAAATTATCATTATCAAAATATCCCGTTATAATGCTCATTTTTCTCAAATAAACAAAAAAAATGACAATACATATCATACTGTATGAGCAGACAAGAAAAAGTGCGTTTGAGCATTTTGATAAATTGCACCAATTAAAATCTCATGTTAAATTTCAAAAATTTTCTAATTGTTTTCGAAAGAAATTTTTTTCTGAAAAAAAATCAAGCAGAAAAATTTCAAAAAATATTCAAAGAATTGTCTCTATCAATAGTAACAGAATGAATGAATATTGAAATTAAAAATTATTTTGCAAAATTTGTATTTCTGAACAATCCTTTCATCAATAAAGGAAATGCAGTTACAGCGGATTGTTTTTTTAAAAATTTATTAATATTTGGTAAATTTGGAGTTCTGAAACTATTGTTTAATCTTTCATACTAGAATTAATCAAATGAGAAATTCGCTACTACTAGAATTAACAAATAATCAAATGCATCAGTAGATCATCCAAAAACCTAAATAAAAGAAATTTTATACATATTTAATCGAAACAGACAACAGTAGATATTTCAACGCTATAACAATCGAAATCCAGTATTAAGGAATAGCGTATCCGTTCTAATCATCAAATTTTTAGGATTGCATAGCTGTACGTGCTGTTGGTGGTGTTAATCCAAGAAATTGATACCTTTTCCGTCTAAAAATAACATTATACTTATTAGCATAAATAAATGATCAGAAAAAATAAACTTAAAAAGTAAAATAAAAGAAAAAGTGGAAGACATACTCATGATGATTGCGTTCTTCAACTTTGTTAATGGATGCTTAATTACAGTGTTTTACTTTAGCGATAAGCAAAAATATACTTTGATTGTTCCTTAAGAATAGACAGAAATTTCTTAAGAACAGACAATTTTTTTTACCAGTAATAAATTTATGTTCCAAATATTTTTAAAAATTCATCCATAAAATTAAAAATAACCTAGTGACCAAAGAGGACAGTCCTGTTGATGATTGTAATTAAGAACTAACTAACCTCAAGTTAAATATATGCCATTTAGCATCTTGCATAGCTTGATTACTTCCATCCATTGTTGATGTCACTTCGATACCATTATTAAAAAGATGTTTTTCACTGATACTTTTCTTAACTGTAACTGTTGTTGTTGTCGCATCAGTGTTCCCGATTCGCTCATTTATTTCAAGATCTCGTACTGAATTTTTCCATATTGGCTAAACAAATTCCTATCAGTGAAATTGATAATGACATTTATATGTGTTATTTTTTTTTCAACCTTTTAATTCAATTAAATTTTTTTCAAGGAATAAATTTGAAAATGATAACCTGATTGGTTGGAAACGTTTCCTGACCTACAGATCGCCTCCGCCAACGTCGCTGTCGTCGCAGCTCTTTTTCAAAATCAAGCTTATTATTTATCTAAAATTGCAAATTGAAAAAAAAACAATGAAAAATTTCCAAAAAAACTTTCTTATTTCATATCATAACGTTAAAAATAATTGAAAGTAATATTTCAGCAAAAACCTAGTAATAAATAGTAAAATTACCTGTAATAAAGTGTCAACTTTGGAATCCTTCAAGTTTGTTGTAATTTCTTTGTTCCTATTGTTATTACCATTGCGATCAGTTCTAGCTTGTGTAGCAGAATTCTTCAATTCTAATGAAATTGCATTATTATTCAGTGAGTAATGTTTAGATTTGTGTAGACGACTGGAAGTACTGGATGATGATGGACAGATATCAGCAGCACTAGTGCTACTCGCAAGTGAATTGAATGTCTGTAAAACAATACCGAATGAAATTCGTATATTAAAAGCAAATATCCAATCTGCTTGGCTAATTTCGGAAAAGGCAAAATATCATTTTGATATTGGAATATAAGATGAATTGAAACTTTAACAGAGACAGAAATTTTGCTATCTTCAAGATGCATCCATTATTTTCATTTGACATTAATTCTGGATCACTATAAGTTCTGCATGATATTGAACTAACATTTACAAGATTTTTGAAATGCATCATTAATGAAGCGGATGCTGACTGTACAGTTGAACTGGTTGGTGCCATTGCATGTAATAGTGGTTGAAAGGTTCTTTTTGTTGTTGTGGTAATCTGAGGAGTAGTAAATAATGCCCGAGCAACGGAAGGAGTTACGGATATTTCTGGTAACACCGAAGATGTTACCGAAGGTAAGGTTGAGATTAAAACTGGTTCATGGGTTGATGCTGCTGTGGATAAACGAAAATTGTGTGATGTCAAATTGGAACTTGTAGAAACCGGCATTTGTTTAGCATTTTTTGCATCAGTTGTATCTACACTAGATCGTGCTATAATGAAATTAAATTATAAAACAATCAAAATTTTAAACTTCAATTGGAAATGGAAAGAATCTCTTTTCAAAAATCTAAGGATTTAAATTTTAAAATGAATTATAAAAAAATGAAATATGAACAAACAAAGGAGCGGTGGTGGCAGTGATGATCCAACTATTGAAGGCTGTTTTCCAGTTAACGGTGAATGTTTACTTCCGCTATTATCAGATTTTTCCATACGTAAACAATCGACATTTGTCGCTGCTTCACAATCGCCATAAGATTCATCAAATGAGCCTGAAAGAAAGATAAACAAACAAATAAATAAAATAGTTAAAAACTGCAATGTGAAATTTGAAAATATTTCTAAAAATCTAAGAATCAAGTTTGAATTGATTGTTTTTTTTGCTAAAGGAAAAACTGAAAATGTATAATAAATTAGCTGAAATTTTCTTTTAGTTAACCTGAAAGTAACAAATATTAGAAATGATTTTGATATGTATGCGAATGTTGAACTAATGAGCAGGCAAGAAAAAATAAAAGTATTCCGGAAAGCCTTCCATCTTTTGTTCTCATTTTAATGCCATCCGTCTAAAAATATATTTCATTGTTGATAGATCAAAAATTATTTTCGTTTTATTATCCAGATAAAAGATTTATCTCTCTCCTTTCCACTTTAAAATAAAATAAATTATTAAATCGGAATTTTTAACAAACATAAAGACACAAACACAGAAACACACACATAAACATACATACCGTGCCATCGACTGATAATTGTTGGTGCTTTCAGATGATTACTAATACCGGTTTCTGAATCCGCTTGCGCAAACGTTTGCTCAACCACTGATGGCGCATCATTCATTTTTCTGCTGCAGCGTTTTCCGCTCGAATACTATAAGGATCTTTAAAGTTTTGAAAGTTTTCTAAATTTCATAAAAAATAAGTATCATCTAAATATTTTGAGAAAAAAAAACTAGAAGAAATATTCAGTTAAATTAATACTCTAGAATAGTAAGCAAAAAAATAACAATTTAGAGGAATTTCAAAAGAAGCAAAATTTCTTGCGTTTTTTATTTTTGGCTAAAATATGTTACAATATATGAAATAATAATAGCATAGTGTCATCGAACAATAAATTAAAAAAAAGGAAATTTATTTTTCCATCAGGTTGCACATTTTAAAAGATAAAACAGAAACATCAAACTGATCCATTATTCTATGTATATGAACAAAATGAGCCCGTTATTCTCACCGCACTGTGTCTCAATGAATTCATTCAACCTTGGCTAAAATTCTTCAAATCTTCATTCACAAAGCCAAGCCACGACGAAGACGACGAAATAATTGTTCATGGGTAGGTCATAAGTCAAGCAGTTAATGATTAATGTTCATTAGTTATATTTTATTAAAAAATAACCTAACAGCACTAAAGGATAAAATAAGATAAATTAAGCATTATGCTTGAGCAGTAACAAACGATGAAATTAGATTAGATTTGACGTTATTTCAAATATGAATCTTCGGGATCCAGCCATTTCTAAGCTTACAAAAGCAGCAATTATGCCATTTACTTCTAATTCATAGCAAAAAGAAACTACAGTATACAACAAAAAAGATTTGAAAATTTTTCTTCTAATTCGACAAAAAAATGAAATTAAATTTTTGATCGAATTTAACTGAATAGTTCCTTAAATGATTGAGACAGAATACTTACTCAATCAGTATGATACTTCCGTACTTGAGATGAATGAAATATATGTATGGCTATTCTTCATATCCCGGCTTTTGGAACATTATTTATTTGTAGTATAACAGAATGTGAAGATATGTTAAATAATTTCATGCTATAATTTGTTTGAAAATTTTTTTTGCAGTTTATCGGGAATTTTAAAAATACATGATATAACAATTAATTACCGTCAATGAACGATTGTTCTTTAAGCTTTTTTCAGTGGTATTTGGTGGTACCGTCTTATGTCGCTTTTGATGTGTCCGATTTGGCTTCTCTTGGCACTCCGTTTTTTTCGAAGCATTAAGCGGTATTTGAAATGTTACCTATAAATAATGCACTATTTGTAAGGAGTTAAATTTTTCACTTTCAAAAAATTTTCAAAAAAATTAAACTTCTCAAACGATCTTTACTCATTGCATTGCTATTTATCCATCAATTATTCAAAGTATTGCCATTCAAAATTCCAGTGAGATTATGCTACAAATAACTTGTTGCACTTACTTAGTCATTAGAAAACAGGAAAGAATATTTAGAAATGTAAAATTAGTCGATTAATTAGAAATCAAATAATGCAAGAGAAAAAAACCTCAACATCGCCGCTTTTCTTTTCTTCATTGTCAAGTGATGTTTCAATTCGTAATTTCTTAAATATATCAGCGGTATCACCACCACTAGCCGATGCTGCTGCAGCTAACCTTGCATTTACCGCATCTATCACATCAAAACTAACAGCACCATACTTAGGCCTGGTAAAAGAAATGAAACATGTGTGGTCAAAGATCAAACTCTTAGATGATAGGCTTTTAGATAATAGGTTTTCCTTATTTTTACATATGGCTGATGCAGTACGAAGTACCGAATTTGAGAAAAATCTGGCTCTTCTTTAAATTATTCAAAAACTACTTAAATGAGATTGTTTCCTTAACCAATCAAAAATTAAAAATTTAAATTTAAAATATTTTATTTATTCAGTGAATAAAAAAACCTCATGAATTCTTGACGTTTGTATTTGGGCTTATCATGAATGTCTTTTTCTGCACTGGGAGAATATTTGACATGATGACCAGTTTGATCATGTTCATCATCTTCTTCAGCCATCGTAATTGGTGCTTGAGTGTCCAATCCTCTGAAATTTAAATATGAAAGAATTTCTGTCTAGTTATCAATTTTCATATTTTTTAAATTTAAATTTTACTCAAAAAATTGCTAAAGTGTTACATGCTTAATACTTCACGAATTATTTATACAGTCATTAAAAAATTATGAAAACAATTTGAGAAACGTTCAATTAATGTTATTTTATGCATGATGAATCATTTCAGTGTCTTGATAATTTTTGTTCGGTAATGAAAAATCTTCCCATCTTCAAACTTCATGCATTGATTTTCCAGTAATTTATTTTATAAATCATGTATAATTAATTCCGTAAATATGCTACCTATCTGACATTACTAGTTCTGTAAAATATCACCTACTGATAAGAGTCATAAACCAAAAAAGGTAAAAATTGTCATAATACAGGGTAATCACAGTAATTACATTATTATTATGATGATATTTGACTATGTATCCATGAATTAGGCTCATAAGTTATTGCGATCTGATTGGTTAATTTTCAGACAAAAAGATAAACTGGAAATTTTTTACTTATTTTTGTCCTCGACTAAACGATCTTTTAATGCAGTTGTATGTGAACGATTTCGTGTTGGAACTGTACCTAAAAATAATCCAACTTTAGACATTATAACTTTTTCCAGAGTGCACTTGAAATATTTTAAAAAGGCATCCTTCTACTATTGTAAAAAATTCGGTTTTGTCAGGATAACAGATATATCATATCTGTTTTCTTAGAATAATGGGTTAATTAATTAGAAGCGAAGAAATCAAAATCATCGGAATAATTTTATGAAATTAAAAAAACATATTTTTTTGCAAAACAACTGAAATGAGAAATTGTGAATTTGAATTTTGCAAATTAAATAGTTAATGTAAAAACAACAATAATAAACCATTCAAGCGAGCTTTTGGACCAAAATTTTCATAATTAATTTCCCAATCGTATGGCTCGTCAGCATTTATGCCATGCCTGAAAATATAAATTGTAGTTATCAAAATATTAATTTTTAGATTCTAACAAAAAAGAATACATAAAATAATGCTAAATTTCTACCGAGTAATAATAGTTCGTAGATTGTTTTCCAGCAATCCGTAATTGGGTTCATCCGGATAACTAAGTGTTTTCAGATATGCCGCAAAATCATGCAATTCTATTGGACAACTATCTAACAGTACATTTAAATTCATTTCTTCCTTCATTCGACCAACTTCATCCTTATCCTGAAAATATCTCATATCCTCCATTGGCAACTTGCCGATTAATCTAAGCAAATTAATTAACAAATTAAAAGGTAACTTTTCCGGTTTTTCCCACAATTTGACATACTTTCATACCGTTTTCCTATTTCATCTTAATCATTTCAAAGTTTCTTAATGTTACGTTAGCTTATTCATTCCATTTAATCCGGAAAGGCTAGTGCAAAGAAGCCATTTTAGATAACCACAAAATGAATGAATATTTCAGATTATCTCTATTACTAAATCAATATTGCTAATAAAAAAAAAAAAGAAAGATGAATGATTAATCAAATGATTTTTCGGCGTTGTTTATCGTCTCTCATTTCATTCCAATTAAAAGTCATTTTCCGAAAAAAGAGAAATATGAAGCTTAAATTAAGCTTCTTGTTATGCAAAGCAAACATCTGTTCTGAAAGATTATTTGAGTCATTTATTTGTCATATTCGTCCACTTATCGTTCAATCATTTTTTTTTGGCGCAATTTGAACATCAATTTTCATAAACAATTACAGTAAGCAAGAAATTAATTATTTAAATAATTTTTGAGGAAGTTGTTCATTCTTTTTAGAATTATTCGAAATATAAGACAAATAATTATTTCTGATTCTTATTTTAAAATATTTATTTATATTTTCGTTCATACAGTATGGATTCCGCTTTGATAGTAATAGAAAATAAATGTAGTAAGCAGGACCACTTCCTTTTTCTATTCAAATTGATTAATGAATTTATAAAATTTGGATAATTAAATTGAGTTTTATTTAAAATATAAATAAAATTTTATAAATATATTTTTTCAGTGTCATAAATTCATCGTGAAAAGATATTCATCATTAGCTTCTTTCCTTCTCTTCAAATCTATTATTTATAAAGTTTGAATAAATTAGATTTAATTTTATTAAAAAATGAAAAATAAGAATAATTGGAAATTCTGGAAGTGCTTTTGCTCTTTCTTTTTATCGTTTTCATAATTCATACAATAAAACGATAATAAATTTATTCCTCTTTTCAGTCATTTCTTACTATTATAATTAAAATATTACTCAAATTTTATTTAATCATTCAATTTCTTGTCTAATTCTTGAATTCTACATTTTATTTTCAACCCATTCTTCATCTAAATTTTTTTTTCGATCTGATCGTCCAACTTTTTCTTCATTTATCTCAATCTGTTTACGCGAGATGGTCTTCTTCAATTCAAAATCAAATGATTTCATATCAGCTAATCTGGAGTCTTTTTTTTTTCAAGTTTCTAGACATTCAGAAAAAATACTTTCGTTTCTTTTTTTTACACAATAATCTGCCATCCTCAAATAATTTGAAATGAAAAAAACTTTCAAAACAACAACGAAAGAAATATTTTTCAAACTTATTAAAATATGAGAAAAGAAAATTAGATGATAAATTGATTAACAAACTATTGGACAGCTGTAATTTAATTCCTTTTAAACTAAACAACGCTTTTATTTGAACATTGAATTTTTATTTTAAAAAGAAGATGAATAATATCTTAACGATTCCAATATTTCAACTGTTCAAGTTCAAAAAAAAAAAAAAGAAAAAAAAGAAAAACGAAGAAAACAAGACCAGAAGTCTTATTTTAAACAGTATAACTATTATCTTTCATATCAAAAAAAAATAAGGAGGAAATAATAAAGGGAATGAGTTTAAGAAAAAAAGTTTCGATTGAAATATGAAAAATTCGATTTAAAAATAAGAAAAAAAAACTTTAAATAATAGGGAGCATTTTTTCAGACTTCATTTCTTCCAAATTTAAATTTATAGTTTGAAAAAGAAATTCTTTAACTGCAAAATTTTCTTTTCAGGAATTACATTTGTGATTTCGAAAAAAAGCGCCATAATTTTTTTTTTTAATGAAGAATTCATACATCATTTTTTTCGGCTACTGTTTGCCCGCGTTATTTCATTAACGATTCAAAGCAATTAACTGTCTATTTCGATTATTTTCACAAAAATTACTTCAATATTGCAAGGAAACTTGTGAAATTAAATTGGAACAAAAAGTCTTTCTAAATTGAACTCAATTTTTACCTTAATCTTCCTCCACGGCAATGATCCCTTCAAGAATTCAACTAATATATAAAACAATGACCACAGATCATCTTGTCGACCCATTTCCTAAACGATATTTCAAATTATTGAAAAATTTTCAAATTCAGTCAAATAGAAGCTTTTATGTTGAACAAAATTCAAGCACACAATAATTTTTTATTCTTTGAATGAAAATTTCAAACTTTTCTCAAAATTTAAAACATTTGCGTTTCTTTAACAATTTTAAACTAATTTTAAACCAAAACAAAATAACAGTCTAATTTAATGAATCAATATTTCCATTATTGTTACTATTTTATATTAATTTTTATTTTCGTATCATTTATTTCTAGGCTCTCAAAATGTTTTAGAATAGAATTTAATGATCAAAAATTCTCTCACTTTATTTTTATGAGCCGAAACAGCAGCATATCGTACGGTACCTCGAAAACCAGCTGCAACTCGTGGACTTCGAATTTCACCCTTTGCATTGAGATATTGTCTTGCAAGACCAAAATCAAGCATAAAAACCATTTTACTTGTAGCATTTGTTCGGCCCATTGCGAAATTTGACTAAAAATCTGATCAATCAATATCGATCGATAGACAAAAACATATGTGATAATGATAATAATTCATTTCAATACAAATATTGCATCAGTTTTACGAAAATATTCCATTTTGTAAAAACAAAAAACTAACAGGCTTAATATCACGATGTAAAAATCCAATAGAGTGTATTTCCTGAATAGCATTCAAGATTTGTAATCCGATCCGGATTGCTGTTGACAATGAAAATGATTGCTTGGGTGATTCACGACGTAGATCGGCAAGATTTTTGCCTTGCAAACTCATTACTAGATAATTAAACTTGTCGTTTCGTCCACACCCGTAAAATTTGCATACATGAAGTTTTCCTGTGAAGCGGAAATTAAATTTAACTAGGACTTTACAAGATATCCAATCGAGTAATTAAAATTATCACAATTATTTTGTATCATTATAATCTCTAAATTTATTAATACAATATATTTTTTTAACTTTTAACAAGTTTAATTTACATGGAAGTGCTATTTTTAGAAACTTCGTCATTTTTTTTAAAGCATGGACTAAAATCTTGAAACTCATTTAAAGTTTTCTAGTAGTCTAAGCAGGAAAAAAAATTTAATTAACAATAGTAACCTTGAAGCCTTCGCAATACGGCAACTTCCATCTTAAGTACTTGCTTAGCAGCTTTACTAGATTCAACTTTCAAAGCTATCCTTTCGTTGTGACTTTGCAAATCGATTGCTTCGTAGATTTCGCCAAAGCCGCCACCTCCAATTTTCATCTTCTGCAATCATACAAAGTTTGACAAAATAGCTCTTTTGAAAAAGACTAAAAATAATCAATGTAATAAGTATGTCAAAAGCATCATAAAGGTTAGCAAAGGTTATAATAATTTTTAAGCTAACAATTGCTCCAATATTGGAAATTTAATTACTAAAGGAATTTAAATGAAATGATGTAATTTTGCAATCAATACAATGCCACTTACGATTTTCCATCGTTCCCGGATAATCTGACTTGCTTGAAGTATTTCGCCTTCGCTGGAACTTGTCATAACGGTACATTTGTCATTCAGCACTTATTTTTACAGCATTTGTTTTAAATTTAACAGAGGAAAATAAACCGGAAAGAGAGAATGAGCGAGTAAAAACCCGTATAAAAATACTTGAGAGACCTGGAAAACAAAATAAAATTTGAAATGAAAATATCAATTTCATCGGATAATCACAATGTTTAGTTTAGCAGTTTAAAACAGTATAAAACAGTATTTATCGAAAAAATTGAACATCTAATTTAGATAATGCATTTAATTATTTCATTTCGATAAATTTGAAATAATTGCATAAATTAAATAATAAACTTAAATCAGTCAAGAAATGGTCAACATTTGGATTACAGTACATTATGATAAACTTTACGAAATATTCTTTTGAACAAAAAACATAATTATCAGAGAAATGTTGTAGCAAGAAAAAGAAAAAGACGATTCCGGGTCTTTTTTTTTGAAAGGATTTTCTCTTCAAACTTTCTCGCAATGAATTGTCACTCAAGATAAATGACATTGAATTTGTGGTTTATGGCAAGCAAAATTAAATAATCCGTTTGCGATTTTCGAAAACAAAAAAGGAAGGCGGAGAGTGAAAAAAAAAAAAAAACTGATATTTCATTTTTCAAATAAAATTGGAAAATAGATAGGGTAATTTTTGTTATCGAAACTATCATGAGATAATCTAACAATGATCAAAATGAAATTAAACTATTTTGTTTTAATCATTTATAAAAAGAATTTGATATACATGACACTTAAATTATACCAAAACAATTGATGTAGTTAAACAATATAATTGTATATGTAAATTGTTGATGTTGATAGAAGCAAAGAAAAGTAAAGAAATGATCGAATGAAATGAAAAAAATTAATAAAATAAATGAATTTAATCGGTGAAAAAAGGGAGCAGATAATTTGATAATTGATGAATTGATAAGGTAGACAAGTGTGTTACACATAAATATTATTTAGGACAGCAAATAGTCAACAATAAATTTAAGAGTTGGGTTTTAACAAGTAAATTGTACAGACGTATCAACGAGGAAGAGCGGGAGGCGGAGAGCGGAAACGGATGCTTTGAATAGACAATTCGACATTGGCGAATCGTAATTATACTTAATTTGGTTGAATGTTTGGAAATAAACGAAGAGAATGAAGGAAAGAATATTTTGAAATGTTTATTATAAAATAATTTCCTCTCTCTTACCTACTGATTTCATTTTTTTTCTTCAATTTTTAATACATTTCAAAATTTAAATTAGAATTTTTGAAACGAAAAATAAATAACAATAAAATAAATAAAAATTTCGAATAAAAAAAGTAAGTAGTTTTAAAAAAATGAAAAACGAATGACGAAAGAGTAATTTATATATATATGTTTTCAAGTTCTTCAATGCTTTAATTAGCTTAGAAAGATTTGTTTTTTTTGAGTAGGCAAGATTAAAAAAGGAAAAGGAAGAAATGAGGAATGAAATGAGAATGGATTTAAAAAAAAGTGCTTCACGAAATGATTCTTTCCGCTTCATTCAATTGCCTTTTTCGATTTTAATTTTAAGAATTGTGTAAGATTATTTTTCTGACAGAACTTTTTTCGATTTTCCGTTTTGTTTATTTTCTTTCAACATTTATTTAGCTGATAAATGAGCATTCTTGCCTGAAACTTTTGTTTTGAAAATTGCGAAATCTCTTAACTAGTAATTTTTTATTTCATGAAATAATTATTTTCGAGTTCAGAAAATTCCCAGTGAATATTTGATAAATTGCTCGGTTTGTTTCCTTTTTTTTGTTCGTAGAATAAATCAATTAAAAAAAATTTGTTAAAATAAAGAAATGAAACAAAATGCTAAAATTTAGACGAAAAAAATTTCAATTTTTTTATGCTGCCCTATTCCGAATAGGCCCTTTGGTTACTTGACAATTGACAAAAATAAGCCTAGTTTGCCCTCAAACATTTTGGATTCACCAGTTTTTCATTTTTTTTCTTCTCTATTTTCATCTCAAAATATCTTGTTATAATATAAATACACAAATAAATTAAAATATGCCTATATTGCAATCGTTTTGTGTAAAAAAGAAGTTTTGAGAAATGTGCACTTATATTATTGCTAGAAAATGATTTGAACTATTTTTATTTGGAAAAAAAAAACCGACAAAAAGTGTATAAAATGGGAATTTATTGCTTAAAACTTTTTTAGATATATTACTTTTACAAATCAATCAATAATTACTATTTTTCATAATGTCAAAAAAACCATTTGTTATTTAATCATATTTTTTTGACAGAATTTTTAATTTCTTTCAATTGTACAAATATTATCACCCACTGTATATTTTTTCCCGAGATAATTTTATGAGAAAAAATTTGAAACATAATGATAAGTGTACACAACTATTTACATTGCAAATTGCGTTCAAGTGAGTATTGTAAGTATTTCAGCAGATGTAATTTGTATTTGTTAAAAGTAAACTTTTAAGCACGGTAATGTTTGTACTGCTTGAATTTTATGCTATGCTAAACAACCACATTCCTTATCATTAGCCATTAATACTTCAATGACGAAACTTTCTAAATTTTATAATGAAATTATTGCAAATGAAATAAATCTGGCTGGAATTTAAAATTTTCAAAAAAAAAAAAAAAATTAGAAGTGAGAAAAGAAAAAAGAAAATGAAACAATAAAAATTGAAAATTGAATTTTATTAAGAATAAAGTAAAGAAAAAAGTTGAAAATATTAATTGAAAATGAATTAATGCATTAGGGATGTTTTTCTTTTCTTACCGTTCAAATTTACGTTTTGCTAAAGCATAAACGAATAATAACACTAAATATATGCATCTATGAAATAGTAAGGCTAAAACATCCCAAACAACTGTTATATTAGTTAAAAAATTTTGTTCCCTTTTTTCTAAAAAGTATTGCAAATTTTTTTTGAGGAAAAATAAAAGCAAATACTAAAGTTAATTTAAAATGATAAAAAGTTTTTTTTGTTGCAATCAGAAATGCACTATTTTATGGATAATATTGAAAAAATTTTTAAATTTAAAAAATATTTCACTGAAAGTTTTATAACTAATTTGAAAATGAAAGAAAAGATAGTATCGAGAATGATTTTAGCTTAAAATGAATTGTTAAAGAATAATTTATGAGAAGAGTTGAAATTTATAGTAAACATTTGGGATTTAAAAAGTTTTAATAACATAGGAGTTCTGTTAACAAATCATTTTACACTGGAAATGTGAAAGAAGAGGAAAAGACGAAAGAGGAGAAGAAAAAAGGAGAAGATGAGTAGGAATGAAAGGTGGAAAAAGTTTAAAAGCAGTGATGATGTTGATGATGATGACGACAACCTGCTTTCAAATAAACTCTTTCAAAACTAATCGATGAAAATTTAGATACTAGATAGTGGAATTGAATGGACGTATGGTTGGATGGATGAATGAGATTTAGATGGGACTTGTGATCGTCAAGTTTTACGGCACTTCAAACTTATTCATCTATCTATCTATTTCTCTATCTATCGCACAGCTTATAACAACAAAATAACAAATATAAAAGCCTGAAAGATTTCAATTTCAACGCTTTTTATTTTTCAAAGAAAGGTAAGCTTATAAAAGAGAATTCATTGGAAGTTTTAATGACAGAATTATGTTTCATCTAAACTATTCGTCAAAAACAAAAAGTAAAAAAAAAAACGAGAAATGAAAAAAAGTAATATTTCTTGAAGCTATAAAACTATATAGGAACTGATCAAATCTAATTTTAATGTAATCGTAAATCTTTGATAATTTAAAAGCAGCGAAATTAATACAATAAAATTATTGCTCAAAAAATAAAGCTAGGAATAATTTTTTTCAAATCTCGAATTTAAAATTTTTATTTGACTACCAAAATTATTGTTAATAATTTAATTGATTTTTTTGTTGCTTTTTCCAACTCAAAATAACCTTTCCATCAAAGCAATTGGCAACGATTTAAAATTCATTCTAAAGCAATTGTATGTTACATTGCATTACAGTAATGCATTATCATTCATTCAATTCATTTATGCAAACATTGATTAAACTTTAAAATTGAAATAACAAAAAAAAAAAATTTAGAGATTAAAATTCGTTAAAATGAATTTTAAATCGCTCATTGCCAATTATACCAAATATATTACAATGGCAAAGCATTTAAAGTGAAAAGCAAAAAAAAAAAAAAAAAAGACAAAAAATGATTTTGAAGAGAAAAATTGAATTGAATGAAATTTTAGTAAAAGTTAAAAATTTTAGCACAAACTTTTAATTTATTTTTATTCTTTCAAATATATAATTCTAATTGAACAACGCTTAATTGTTGTTATTTACATATGTTAGTAAGTACATTGAAAGATTCAATGTATGAATGAAAATATTTGAGAATAAAATGCAATCAGAAAAAGGAATAAATGGCCAAAATGTGAAAAGGACGGCTGTGACTGGTAGACAGATTGACTAATCTGTTTTAATGGAATAATTTAGTTTGGATTGGGAATACGAAATTCGAGAATGAGCAAAGAGAATAGAGAGTGGATTGGTTCGAGAGTGAATGTGGATAATCTGAGGAGAAAATTGAGCAATGAGAAGAAACTTTAGTGATGCTATCAATGAATTCTAATGTTACAACAAACGATTGAAATTGCACAAATTTACATAAATGCTTTAAAATTTAATCATCAATCAATGAAAATTAAGAAGTAGCAGAGAGAGGATCATAATGAAAGAGAGTGGCAGAGAAAGAAAAAAAGAGTGACAGAGAGAGAGAGAGAGAGAGAGAGGGGAAGAGAGAAAGAAATAAGAAAGAATGAATGAATACTTTTTAAAATATACGAGAAATTTGATCTTACAACTTTAAACTATGCTTATTTTCTATTATTTAAATTGTTAAAATTATATTAATTTCCTATTATTATAAAAATTTATCAGGATTTCACTAATGAGGGTAAAAATGTTAGGAAAAATTTAAACTAACTTATTATGTTTGAAATGAACTATTATTTTTTTTTTTTGTTACTGCTGCTATTATTATACATTTTTGAAGCTTATATTATTACTGTTATTTATTGCTACTATCATTACTAATTTTATTACTAAATATTTCGTTCAATTCCTAGCTTTACTTATAAATTGTTAACAGCACACAATTTGTGAACAAATTAATGTTCTATTGATGTTAAGTTTAAATTCTTGTGTCACATAAAATTGTTAATTTTCTTTGTGATATTTGTGAAGTGTATTTGCTATGGGGAATGAGCATGAAATGAAGTTCAAATTATATTGCCATCAATAAATGAAATTAAAAGTTCGAAAAGAAACAGAAGAAAGATTTATAATAGAAATTTATTGACAAATTGTTGTACGAATGTAGTTTTAATGAAAAAGGTATTTGCGAAAGTTTGATAGTTTCAATCAAAACAGACCGAAGAAGATTCTTTTGCTTTAATTACTGTACAGAAAAAAAAATTACACTCAGAAAGATAGATTAAATGAAACGGAAACCATTTAAATCAATTTCCCTAAATTTCAAGTCATATCAGATATAATTACAATTTGAAATAATTACTTCGAATGGCGATAAGTTAATTGAAATTAAGTTAAATTTCCGGCTTTATGAGTTAAACTAAAATATTTTAAAAGGCGCTTGAAATTTCTTTGATAGATTTGTTTTCTGCTTTTCTCTTCCTGTTTTTTTAAAATTTTTTTTTTTTTTTTTTTTTTTCATTCTTTTCATCACTTTTTATTTCATTCTTTCATTTTCGAACTGCATAATTGATGTTATTCCGGTTCTTTCAGCCTAATATTCAGCAATGCAAGGAATTTTAGGTTTCAACATCTGACTTCAATATTTAAGCCCTCATGGGTGAAAATAAGTGAAAGTAAATTCTTTTCATGAAATCCTGAAGACTTCTTCAATATTTAAAATTAAAAAAGGATGTTTTCAATAATATGTACAATAATATATAAATTGGAAAAAAGAAAGGTTGAAAGAAGAATTAAAAAAATATTTAGTGAAATTTTGAAAGTAATTAAGATCTAATGTGTTTTGGCATCAGCTGGAAACAGTTATTGAAAAGTTACGAGTGACACTAGTAAATTCTGAGAACTGTAGGATTTTAGTATGAAAAACTGAAGCATTTCAAATTAACAAAACGATGGAAAGAATTAGTTGAAAATTTTATCAGTGACGTAAAACATCTTCGTTGTTCCTCATATTTTTATACAAAAACAACCTCAAAATCATTTGTACATTTCCAGTTTTCCAATTTTTTGATTCAAATTCGAAACTTGAAATAAGAAATCAAATCTCACTGAAATTAAAATCTTCATTGAATTTTCTCTTCTCTTCTTAGCCTCAAATAAATCATCAGATATCTCTTTTCTACTCCATAAAGAAATATTTGCTTGAAGCACTGGCTAAAACTAAAATCCGTTTTTTTTAATATCCGAAATTTATTCATTCTATTACATACAGACACAGACACATATATACATGCACTTACATATACATTCATACACACATACGTCAAATGTATTTTAAAATTTCAACATTTTAGTGTTTCCTTATTCGTGTCAACCACAAGCAACAGAAACTACAGAGGTTGAAGGAAAAAAAAACTATATGCGCAAAATATAAATAAAATCGTTTCGCTCATTTGCCCTGCAAGGTAAACAATAAACCAATAAAAAGGGGGGGACAAAACTACTTTTTTTTAAAATTATATTTATTTAGTTTAACTTTGAGAAAAAAAACAGAAAAAAAAACAGGTGTTAAACGAAAAAAGTTTATACGAAAAAGAAAAATGAAAAAAAAAAATTGTAAAGTCATTATGAATTTGGTAATTTAATAGTCAACTGTTTTTTCTCAAAGTTAAACTAAATAAATATAATTTAAAAAAAGAAAAGAAAAATCTTAACAAATAGTTTTTTGAGCTTGATTTCAATTTATTTCTATCACGAAAAAAAGTTAATTGTAATTGAACAATTTGATGGCATAATTTATTAGTGACAGTTATAAAGAATAATACTGTTAGTTGAAATTCATGAGCGGCAATTACAAGGACAAAACTATTAATTAAAAGCCCAGTTGCTAAAAATTAATTTGGCTCAACGAAGTACAAGAAATTTATTACACAAAGTGAAGGAAAATATACATCGTCTAAATAATTAATAAAAAAAAAGGAAGTTATTATTCTTGCAGTTAATGAATTTTTCACTGTTTATATTTTTTAAGTTCAAATTATTAATTTCTACAGCTATGTACATCAAAATTGTACTTAAAATGAAATTGGAACAGTATTGAACAGGAAAAAATTTATGCGAATATTATTTGGATAATACCGATAACAATTAGGTAAACAAACAATAAAATGATTAGTAATTATATTTGAAATATAATCTTTAAAATTTGCTATCTTTTGAAGCATTTAAATATTTGCAAAATTTGCTAGGAAAAAAACAGCTTTTAACATTTTTGAATAGTTGAAAAATTGCAAATCTTTTTTATATATTTGAAAAATTTCAAAAATTTTTATATTTGAGAATTTTCAAACTCTTTTATATATTTGAAAAATTCCAAACTTTCTTAGATATTTGAAAAATTTCAAAATTGTAAAGTATAATATTTTACGAAGGAAAAAATGAAATAAGCGATCATTTTAAATTTTTGAAAATATTTCATTACATTTCTCAATAAGAAATTTTCTTTTTCGTTGCCTTTTTTCCTTCCCTTACAAAATTTCAAGCAAATTAAATTTTGATAAAAGTGAAATATAATTTCATTTTTTCTTCTTTTCAAAAGTTTAAAAAATTTGGGAAAGGCAATAATTTCATTTTTTACCACTGTGGCTGAAAAAACAAAAAAACAAAATGACATGTTTAGTTTAAAATAAAGTTTTTAAATCTTTAGTACATTTGCGTAATATTAGGATATGATGAATCAATTAAACTCGAATTAGTAGTTCATTGATATCACCAACTTTACACTCAACAATTTTGATACTAATGCAAATTGACTAACTCATCCTAATAAATTGCTGATGTGAATTATCAAAAGTTATAAATCATTTGATCTAAATAAATTAACTAATCAAAAAAAAAAAAAAAAAAAAAAAAAAAATTAATCTAATTTATTGCGAATTACAACAGTAATTTACGAAGAATTAACACTCTTACAGAAAAGATATAAGCAGCTTCGTTTAAACTTCAGCATTAAAACAAATAATATCTAAGCTTTATTTTTGTGCTTATAAAGAAAAATTAATGAATAATTAATAACAAAATTTTTTGCTGAAATTATTTTCATTTTTAAAAAGGTTTAGCGGTAAATTTTTTTCGCCTCATTTAATTAAATTTGTCGGCATTTTTCTTCTTTTTTTTAAATATATGGTCATTAAAAATATTTTTAGATATAGCAATATATAAATTATTTATATTTATATATAAATGAGAAAATTAATTTCTCAGTTCTCAATACACATTTATATACATTACAGTAATGTGTATATAATTCATATCCATGTACAAATATGGAAATTAATTCCCCAGTACTCATATTTATATTAAATATTGCTATGGCAACCATTGATTAATTTCCAAAAAGTTTACTACGGAAAAAATGTGACATCATGTGATAGAAAAATGGAAGTTTATGGTAATTTCGTTTAAAAGCATCTAAATGATAAAAGTATGCAGGTTTACAAAGTAGTGATAAGATCTATAGCTAAAATCAGTATTTGTATGTTAAATTTGAGGTAGAAAAAAATGGAATCGACAGCATTTATATTTGGAACAATCACATAACAACACATACTGATAACATGAGAATAATAATTAAAATTAATTGATTGTCGAAATATAAAATGTAAAATTTACATTAGTAATATGAAAATTGTTCAACGGTTGAGTTCTAAAAATTTTTTAAATTTAAAAGAGAAAAAAATTTTTCAAACGAGAAATTTCTTAGCAATGTTTTTCTGTTGGTATAAGAGAGGAAAAAAATTAATTATACGCTTTCGTTTTACATCACTCCATTTTTCTTTTTTTTTTCCAGTTCGTTTCACAAATCAAGTTATTTTCGATTTCTGTTTTTAAATTAATGCCAAATTGAATCAGTGACTTTTTCATTTTATTTCAACGATATAATGAACCATTCATTTATTATTTCATCCGCAAATGTGGCAATGTTCACTTGCCCAACCGAACATTTAAATTATATTTTTGATAGCTTTCAAAATTTTAGTAACATTCAAATTCTGAAAAAAACAAAAACAAAGCAATAGAAAATAATGTCGACGTGCAATTATGAGAAATTTATCAAATTTTTTTTTTCAATTTAATTTTTATAAAGATTGCTATAGATTGTTTCAAAGAATATTTAAAATTTTGCAACAAGATAACGTTATTTTGATGTTTTGATAAAGGTAAAGTTTCATAATAATATCAAAGTTAGGTTAGGTTAGAATCTAATTCATAAGCCTATGAATTGCTTTGAGATTTTCAATTATGGTCTAAAATTTTAACTTAAATTTAAAGTAGAAAATTATTTCTTGCTAATTAAATATTTCCAATAAACAATTCAATGTAATAAACAATTGTATAATTGGAAATGCTATTTCTTAATTACAATATTAGGAAAGATTGAAAGAACTAATAAATATGCGAAAGAGAAATGAAAGAAAGAAAAAAAAGAATTGTGCGAAAAAAATTTAATTTAATTCTTTGAAACTCAACAAATGCAACAATTGAATGATTTCTTAGTATTCCAATAAGAACTTTTGTATTTTATTGAAACAATTTTAGCAAAAATTTATTTCTTAAAATTGTTTTTTTTTAGCCAATATTTGTACTAAATTGCTAAAATAAATAAATGTAAGAACAAATTTATTGATTGTAAATGAGAAATTATTCTGAAAAATTATCAAATAAATAAAATGCTTTGTAAAAAAAAAAAAAAAAAAAAAAGAAATAAGAATGGAACAGATTAACTAAAATATCGAAAATCAGTAAATATGAATAATTGAATATAGATTGTAATGATTTAAGAACGATGACTGTTAATGTGCAATTGCCATAGCTACCGGTTAGTAACAACATTACGCCTTTGTCAATCAAATGATACTAACAGGGAGATAGATGGGGAGAGAAAAGAAGAAATAGTGAAATTGTTGTACAGGGAAAATTGAGAGATAGAGAAAAGAGACTGTGGTATGAATTGATAGAGGAAGACATTTATCAAAAAAATATTTGTTGAAATTTTCTTTAAATTGATTGAAATTTGTCTCTTATCAAATGAAATTCAATCAATCTTACGAGATAATAATAACAACAATATTAGTGTAATGATAATAACAATAATAATAGTAACAATGATGATATTAATAATAAAAGTAATAATAATATTGATCATAACAATAGTAACAATGATGATATTAATAATAAAAGTAATAATAATATTGATA